>JAJPUD010005533.1:58319-156165 GCA_023553655.1 Myrmecobius fasciatus | reverse complement strand
AAAAAAAAAAAAAATGTTTTGATAAATGGATTTCAGAGTGATTTATTTCCTTTTGTAAGCCCATGAGTTTCTCTTTATTCATTTAAAACCCTTCTTCTGAGAAGAGAGCCATGGTTTCAGCAGACTGTTGGCTTCAATAAATCCCATAGTTCATCTCCATATATGTCTGACATGCAAATTGTTGTGAATGAGTTCATAGCTGGTGGTGGATGGGACTTCAGAGGAAATGTCCTGTCTAGATAATCTCTCCTAGGAATAAGATTTCCATGTTTGGGAAAATCTGGTTTCCCTCCGAGAAGCTGAGTTTCTGTTTGCCTCTGGCCTGACTGATGAACTGAGAGACTCCTACCTTCAGATTTCCTTCTAGCTGAGGGTGAATAAATTAATCCAATTGGTCCCATGTATCTGAGAACCATCAAGGGGAGAAAAAACAGACCCTTTGCTTCGAATGCAGTGTTGTAGAACTAGGAGAGGCACTTATAGCCCATAGGACAGAGCAAAGCTAGAACTGTCCTTAAAGTTAGGGAGACCTGGCTGGGTTCTAATCCCCTACTCACATGCACTGACTTTGTGACTCTATTTCCCCTTTCAGTAATCTAGGCAACTCTTTTTTTTTTTTTTTTTTTTTGGATTTTTTGCTGAGGCATTTGAGGTTAAGTGATTTGCCCAGGGTCACACAGCTAGGGAATTTTTAAGTGTCTGAGACCAGATTTGAGCTCAGGTCCTCCTGACTTCAGGGCTGGTGCTCTATCCACTGTGCCACCTAGCTGCCCCTAGGCAACTCTTTAAGACCATATTTTGTAGATAAAATGCCAACCTGCTTTGGCAGGAGGTTCCTTATACCAATGAAATTAAAAATCTAGTCTCCCCACCCATCCTGTACTCCACCCCTAGACTCTTAGGTGCCCCCCAGACTTACAAAACTGGCAAGTTGTTAGGACTGGAAGGAACCTTGAAATAATAATAACCAACATTGCTAGGATAGCAATGAAGCTTCCAAAACCCTTGGCTCATTATTTCACTTGGTGCTCACAATTACCCTGGGAGGGAGAGACTATGAGGAGAACTGTTCCTCCCACCTTTTACACAGGAGAAAATTAAGAATCAGAGGGGCTGAGAAAACATGCCCATTGTCACACAGCTGATAAACACCGGCAATTAGATTCAAATCTCCCCTGGTTCTAGAGTGGGCAGTCTGGTCACTGTCCAGAATACAAGCCCAGGCTCCCTTGGGTCTAGAGTGGGCAGTCTGGTCACTGTCCAGAATACAAGTCCAGTCTCCCCTGGGTTTAGAGTGGGCAGTATGGTCACTGTCCAGAATACAAGTCCAGGCTCCCCTAGGTCTAGAGTAGGCTGTCTGGCCACTGTCCAGAACACAAGCTGGAGTTTCCTTGGCTCTGAGCCTTGGGCTCTTTCCACTAAAGCACCCTCAGGGCCCTCCCTGTGAAGGAGAGCTTGCAAGGCTTTTGACCTTCTAGTTTGTAGACAAGGCAGCCAAGGTTCAGACATGAAAAGACTTCCAGGATCATCAGATCTAGAGCTGAACGAAGCCACTAAGATCCCTTCATTTGGCTCCTTCGGTTTATAGCTGAAGAACCTGAGATCCGATGAAAGGGGGTGACTGGGTCAGTTGTGCACCCAGATGGGGAAAGAGATCAGAATACTTGGTTCCCAATCACTGAATCACAGAAGCTTAGAAGGGAAGGAACTTCAGCAGCTAGGATCTAATGCAATCCATGCTTTTTAAAAAAAAGAATTCGGGCAAAGCCAAAAAAAAAAAAAAATCATCCTTCAGCCTTGTCCCAAAGACTTCCACACGAGGAAGAGTTCCTAAAAGTGGAGATTACTCATCCCTTTTGGACAGCGCCTCCGTGTTATTTTTCCAGACCCTGATTCTCCATCTGCTTCTCCACAACTTGCCACCCTTGGTCCTGGTTTTGTTCTCTGGCATCAATCAGAGCAAAGCTATTCCATCTTCCTCAGGGCAGGAACAAGTCATTTCTCTCAAATTTCTGACCTATGAGAAGAGGGAGTGTCAAGGGCCCCTTCTAGGTCCAAAGCTAAAAGTCTAAGAAAGTCATCATTCCTGAAAAGTAATCATAGGGACATAGAATATCTGAGGGTTACTGTGAGGAAAATGCTTTGTACCATACTGCAGGATGGTAAGTGGAAGATAATCTGAAGTGGAGATTGAGCCAGTCTCAGATTCAGGAAAATCTGAATGACTTTAAATCCTCTTCAGACACATATTAACTGTGTGACTTTGGCAAGTTACTTAATCCCTATTGTCAGTTTCCTCAGGTGTAAAGTGGGGATGTGTACTTCCTACCTCCCAGGACTGCTTACAAGGAAAAGGCAGGGGAAAGAGCACTGGCTTAGAAACAGAATTCTTGGGTTTTTTGCCTCTACTGCTACCCATGTGACCATATACAAATCATACTCCATATGCCTCCATTTTCTCATCTGTAAAATGGGACTGGATGTCTTTTAAGGTCTCCAGATGTAACTCAATGAGCACATTTCAAAAGACTAGAGAATTAACCATCTAGCATTACAAATATCCATGGAGTTGCATGAGGGTTTCTAGAATCCATTTTGCTCCATGACCTATTTAAAACCACTACTCATGAGCACCCATTTCTTTCTGAATTTCTCCCCCCCCCCCCCCGGCCAGCCAAAATTAAGCAGGTGACACAATTACAATAAGGTAACAAGGACATTTACTTTAAAATGAAGATAAACAACAAAGAGTTAAAAATCAGACAAGGAGTAGTCCAGGTACCATTTTCCAAATCAGTTGGCAGCTCTTGAGCGTCTCCTGGGAACATTAAAGAGAACAAATTGAACTTTGTGTTTTTTTCAGCACAATGAATGTGAGATTCATTGGTTTCATTCACTCAAAGACTCCTTGAAGAGGTTGGTACCTTTCCAGGGACTCCCTTGCCCTGCCTCCTCTTGTTCTACCATTTTTGGTCAGAATTACAGAACTTTTTAAGTAGAAGGTACTTCAGATTGTCATCTGGTCCAAATTCTTCCATTGGCTGGTTTATTATAGTTTTATTCTTCTAAACTTATTCATTGCCAATGGGGGGGAAAACATATTTAAATGCCTTATGTAATAATAATAGGGGCAGCTAGGTGGGGCAGTGGATAGAGCACCAGCCCTGAAGTCAGGAGGACCTGAGTTCAAATCTGGATCAGACACTTAACACTTTCCTGGCTGTGTGACCCTGGGCAAGTCACTTACCCCCAATTGCCTCAGCAAACATATATATATAATACTTTAATATTTGCAAAGTGCTTTATAGATTTTATTTCATTTGATCTTCACAACAGCCCTGTAAAGTGGGTGCTATTATTATTCACATTTGCAAACAAGGAAAGTGAGAAGAGATTATCACTTGCCCAGAATCATAGAGTATTTGTGGTAGGATTTGAACTCAAGGTTTGCTTACTCTAAGTCACCTGAGATAACACATATAGCTCTTTGAAAATCTTAAAACTCCTGTTGTTATTGACAATTCTACCTGGTTGTGAATAAATTCCAAATTATTTCCAATTTTTAGATGAGTATTCAATCTTTTAAACAGATAAATAAAGCATCCCCTTCTCTTCCTTGTCCCTTTTCTGATCACTTTTTCTGCTGTGTACTTAAAAATATCATTATCATTATTGTTATTATTGCTGTTATTATTGTAACTCTGGTTAAGTCTACCTGTCTATCTGCTTTTGAAAGACCCAAGAAATGATTCATAGCAGAGGGATTAGTGGAACAAATTCTGGCCAGCTCTTCCCTCTCCTCTTCTGGACCCAACATTGAGGCCATGAAATACCTGCCTCTTTTGCTAAAGGATCATTTGGACCCCAAAGGAGCTGAGGGAGAATATTTTAGGGGAGAGAGGAGGAGGAGAAAGAAGAATCCCACATCCAAGCCTACTATTCAATGCTCTGTTGTTAAGAAGAAAAATCAAGAAGGAAATTAATTTTAAGAGCAGGCAGAATTATGATTAACTTCTCCAGCTAAAATGTCTTACCCTGCTCTTTTCTCAGAGTTATTTGGTCTGGTTTCTTTCTTTCTTTCTTTTTTTTTTACCCTTTACATTTGAATTTAGCTCATAAAATTTAGAGATAGAAAGGATCTTTAAACCCTTCATTTTACAGGAGAGGAAACTGAGGTTTAGAGAAACTAAATGATTTGCCCACAGTCATAGTCAAATAGTCACAATGATCACAATCAAATGCGTATCCTCTGATTTTAAATTAAATAGTTCAATTAAATCCAACAAACATGCCTTAAACAAATATGTGAGGCACCACGGATTAAGACAATCCAGTAAAATGTCAGAAATATGTCTAATGTTCTAAGACGTCATATTACAGTTAGCTCAAGAAAGTGTGAAATTGAATTAATGATATATGTGACAAAATTCAATTCAAACTAAAAAATATCAAGAGGTTAGAAAAGAACTTATATAATACTTAAAACTACCACTGATAATGAGAAAATATGAATATTGAACTTTTAAACAGAAATGTAGGAACTAAAGGCAACCAAATAATTTACACCCCCCCCCAAAAAAAAAGAATGATAAAATCAGAGTGGGAGATTTCAATAACTCACTAACAGAATATGATAAATCAAATGAAAACATTAACAACAAAAAAATAGTTACTTAGCTCTTTTCACTGCATTCTCCTGACTCTAATCTATGCCCATCTTATCTCCCTAATAGACCCTAGATTTCTAGGTAGTTTTTTTTTTTCATCTTTTTCACCAGCTTCTAAAAGAATGCCTTGTACAAAGCAGATGTTTAGCAAATGTCAGAATCAGAGAAGTATCAACTTCTCTGAGAGTAAGGAAAAGGAAGAATTTCCTTCCAACCTCAGGTTGAGTAGAGGCTTTCTGGTACAAGCTGCATTTGAAATGGCTGCTGGTAGGATAGGATGGGTTTAAATGGATAGAGATACTGAGGAACATTCTCTGTGAGTGCTTGGGGGGAGGGTAACTAAAATGTATGAAAGAAAGGAAGATGCTAATGAAAGATAAGATTGGGAAGATTCACCAACATTCATCACCTTTAAAATCAAGGAGGTTGAGATACTTTACTAGAAATTATGTAGCTAGATTTTCATTCTTTGTTGTTGCTTGCTTGCATTTTATTTTGTTTCTTTTTTTTAAGCTGCTTTGATTTGATTTCTCTTGTGTGGTACGATAATTGTATAAATATGTATACATACATTAGATTTAACTTATTTCTACTATGTTAACATATATTGGACTACTTGCCATCTAGGGGAGGGCATGGGGGAAGGGAGGGAACATCAGAATGCAAGGTTTTGCAAGGGCTAATGTTGAAGAACTGTCCACACATATGTTTTGAAAAATAAAAAGCTTTAATAAAAAAAAAAAATATGTGGCTAGTCAAAAGTCAACAAGAACTTAAACCCTAGTTCTCTGAGTTTCAAAAAGCAATTAGAAATTATCGTCTTAGATACTACTATTCAAAAATCCTGAGGCTCTTCCCCTCCCCGAATTTAAAAAAAATTTTTTTTTTAGGAAAGGCCATCTTTTGCTTCTTTTCTTATCTAGCCTTAATGATTGAGTGAGTGTTGCCTCTGACAATTTAAACCTTCTAAAGACCTTGCCTTAAAAAGATCAAAGTCTCCTCTTGCATCTGGGGCTATCTCCAGTCATCCTGATCTATGTCTCACTGTTCAACCAAGATGGCTCTGAAGGAGAGTGTGAGGCTGCTGACTATTGTTTCACTTAAATCCAATTCACTTGCAACCAAGACTAGAGAAAACAATGTCATTAACTTTAGTTCTTCAACTTGTACAAAACCACCTTGTGTAGTAGCAAGTATTAATATATCCATTTTCCAGATGAGGAAACTGAGTCCCAGAGGGATGACAGGATTTGCTCTAAGAGCTAGTATCTAATGGCAGTTTTTGAATATAGATCTTCCAGACTCTACTCCAGTGTGCTAACTACCACATTTTTCTAAACATGTCAGTAGAGGTACTCAAAAACAAGTCTCCTGCTTCTCACATGATCTCTAAGGTCCATTTCAGCTCAAGATGCACAATGTTACGATCTCATCCAACCATGTTACAGATACAGACTCTTCAATGACGGTCCATCTCTTACTGCCATGCTTTTGCATGAGCTACCCCCATGCCTGGAATTCTCTTATTTTTTACCTCTGCCTCTTGGAACCCCAAGCTACCTACAAGGCTCAATTCAAGAGACACTTCTTCCTTATCTGGTGTTTGTTAATGTCTCCTCCCGGCCCCAACTCCAGCCTCAATAACTGTGTATATGTTTACCTGTGAAAATATTGTAGCTCCCTAGGAGAAGGTAAGCTTCTCAAGGGCAAGAAATGTCTCCCTTTTGGATTTGCATCCCTACTGCCTACCTTAGTTCCTTCTCTAGAAGCATTTAAAGCACCAAATAATTTAGAGCCAGGATCCTGCCTTCAATGGGCATTTGTTAAGCATCTTCTATCTGCCAGGTACTATGCCAGACACTGGGGACCCAAACAACAAGAATACAGTGGCTGCCATTTATAAAGCTTGTTAAGGTCTGCAGAGCACTGGCCCTCATTTGATGCTCTAAAAGCTTCTGAAGAAATGCTATTATAACCCCCATTTTATAGACATGGAAACTGAGGCTGAGAAAAGTTCAATTATTTGCCTAGAGTGGCAGCTCTTAAGTGTCTGTGGCAGAATTTGAATTCAAATGTTCCTGAGTCCACATCTAGCTTTCTGACAGCTAGCCATCTAACTGCCTAAAAAATAATAAACTATCCCTGCCCTCAAAGAGCTTACATGTCCTGGGAGGTAAGACAGAACAGGTGTAACCTTTGTATCTTAATAAGTTTTTGTGGAATAGAAATGTTGGATGCCCTGAGGTCTCAGAGGCCTGACTCCATGGCGCTCTTCCTCAGAACACTGGACAGTTTTCCTTGATTATAGGGAATCAGATCTGAAGGGTAGGTGAGAACAAGAGGTCAAGACTTCCTGCGATGAGATGCTCAGGTTTGCCTTGGAGCCCTTTCTGACCCATGAACCTCTCTGGTACTCTTCTAGGTGCTCCTGAACTTTAATCTGTTCACTCAGCCCATCATGTGTGAAGAAGAGACCACCGCCCTCGTGTGTGACAATGGCTCTGGCCTCTGCAAGGCTGGCTTCGCTGGGGACGATGCACCCCGGGCAGTTTTCCCTTCCATCGTGGGGCGCCCGAGACATCAGGTCAGTGTCCAAACATTTTGTGTCATTGCTTTGGAGGGGCTGCATAGTAAATGGTGGAAGGATGAGAGGAGATCATGTTACTTCCCCTTACCATTAACTAATTCTTGTTAGAGTTAGAGTGGTGGGGAAAGAGCCAGCTTTAAAGTCAGGAAAACCAAGTTCAAGTCTTGCTCTTTACAGAGTGGGGGGCTCTTGGCAATTCATTTATTCTCTCCATTATCTGGGCAACTGGATGACTATTTCTGCATTGCTAGAGGGAGTTCCCTGTGCTACAGGCATTGAGGTAGTACCACAGTTTACAGAGAGTCAGGAAGCTTATCTTCCTGAGTTCCCATATGGCCTCAGGCACTTACTGGTTGTATGACCCCAAGGAAATCACTTATCCCTATCTGCAAGGCTATATAATCCAGCTGTTTCATTTTACTGAGGCTCAGAGATAAGTCCCAAAGTCATAGCAATGTTTTTGCCAGAGCTGGGACTGGAGGCTTTGCTTCTGGGTTTTTTGTTTTTTTTTTTTTAATTAATGGTGTTGGGTAAAATCCCTAATATTTGACATTGGGAAGACTTGAGCTAGACAGCTTAAAGTACGGCAGTCCTATTATTATAATTACTATAGAGCTATCCCCTACTTCTACCCCCCACTTTCCCCATCCTTGTCATTGGGGAAAAGAGCCCAGAAAAAAACTTGAAGCCCTGATCATCTTCACATACCATTTGACACAATGAAGGATAGAAAAGAAAAACAATATCCAGTTACCCACCACTGACTTCATCCTTGTCCAAAACTACTCTAGGAATAGAATTATGTTATCTCACCTCCTGCCTAAAAACCTAAGCTGTACCCTCATTATAGCCCCCCCCCCATCCAAGAATGGTCCTGCTCCCATATCTGACAGGGCCCGAGCCACAATCTCCAAGTTATAAATCCCAACTCCTCTCTCCCTGCGCTCTCTCTGTCTCTCTGTCTCTCTCTCTCAGAAATAAAGATAACAACAGCTGCAAAATATTGGACTAATTGCGTTCCTGGCTTCTGTGTCCTGCTTGCAAACCCTGGTTAACTAAAACCCTATATAATTTCCTTGCCTCACTTCCTGGGGTGCCGAATGCTTTGGACAAGAATCCCACCCATCTGGCTAGTCTGGAACTCTCCACATTAAAAGATTAAAAACCAATCTCAGTCTTGCCTCAGTTTCTCTAGTATTACCTCATGATACCTGTGGCATAGGAGAGTTCATTCAAAATGAGCAAAGGATGGTGAGGGATTTATATGGGATTACAGGCTTTGAAGAATAGGAATATTCTTATGAAGAATAGCTAATGCTTTTTTTTTAAGTTGAATTGATGCCATTTATTCTTCTGTCACAGTCATTGTAGATTCTAGCTTTCTTCCACTCCTTCTAAGTCTTCCCATTTAACAAAAAAAAAAAAAAAGCAGTTAAAGTCAGTCTACACAATGACTTCATCCAACATGTTTGCCACATTCCTTATCCAACCCCCCTCCCCAATGAAAACAAAGAGTGTTCCCCAATCTCTTCTCCAGGACTAAGAGAGTCATTGCAAAGAGTTTGCTGTTACCTTTTGAGGCTTTTTGTTTTTGCTTTTCAGCAGAGGATGACTGTGACCAATAATGATGATGATGATAGTAATAACTTATGTTTATATAGTACTTACTATGTGTCAGGTACTATGCTTCAGAATTATCTCATTTGAGCCTTACAACAACTCTGGGAAGTGGGTTCTATTATTACCCCCATTTTACAGATAAGGAAACTGAGAGAAATAGAGGCTAAATGACTTGCTCAGGTTCACACAGTTAGTAAGTATCTAAGGCCAACTTTAAATTTAAGTCTTCCTGATTCCAAGTATGGGGTTCTAGCATTGTGTCAGCTAGCTGAAAGGAACTGGAAAACACAGAAATGGAAGAGAACCAAAAACTTAGAATATAAGAGTCATGTACAAGAGTGTAAAATTCAACTACCAGGGAAGGCTTCCATTCTCTGGAACCAAATTCCCTTAGGAAGGATGTTGACAAGCTAGACAATGTCCAGAGAAGGGCACCTCAGAGGGTACAATAAGCTCAAATGAGAAGGCAAGATAACTGTCTTCATGTATTCTTGGGCCTGCCTTGTGGAAGAGAGATCCAGTTTGTTCTTTTTGTCCTCAGGGAACAGAGCCACTATGGGGAAGCTGCATGAGGAGAGTTCAGTTAATGTATGAGGGACCAAGCAAGGACTGAAAATTATCCAAAAACAGACTGAGCTCCTTTTTTTGAAGGGGAGAGGAAGGAAGAAGAGCTTGCATGACTTGGTAGAGTGGGAAGATCTTTCTTCTTCTCTTCCTTCTCCCAATATTGGCTGATGATCTGCCAAAACTCCTTCGACTCAGACATCTGGGATCCAGGGATTATGGAGGCTCTCGGGCCCTCCAGGAATTAATAGTCCCGTTAGTTAGATTAGAACAGAACAAATGAACATTTAGAGACAAATGCAAAGCATTAAATAGCTTTGTCTTAAATTCTACATTGAGTGCTACAGATTCAATATGGCAGACAGCCCACTGTCTTTGAGGAAGGCTGCGTTTTTAAGCTTTGTCTAATCTCTTTTTCTTCTTTGGGTTACAGGGTGTGATGGTAGGAATGGGCCAAAAGGACAGCTACGTGGGAGATGAGGCCCAAAGCAAGAGGGGTATCCTGACCCTCAAGTACCCTATTGAACACGGCATTATCACCAACTGGGATGACATGGAGAAGGTATTGGGGCCTCCCTTCCTGAATGCAGTTTTTTTTTTCTCTTTCTTTTTTTGTTTAAATACTTATTTATTTTTTTCCAAATACATGCAATAATATTTTCCAATATTTACCTTTGCAAAATCTTGTGTTCCAAATTTTTCTCCCTCCCTTCCCTCCTTCCCCTAGACAGCAAGTAATCCAATATAGGTTAAACATGTGCAATTCTTCTAAACATATTTCCATAGTCATCATGCTGTGCAAGAAAAATCAGATCAAAAAGGAAAATAATGAGAAAGAAAAAAAGTAAACAAACAACCCCCAAAAAAGAAAACAAAAAACAAAAGAAAAATGAAAACACTAGCTTTTAATCCAAAAGCCTAATATATCTGTAATTCTCTCTTTGCATGTGGATGGCTTTTTCCATCATAAGTCTTTTGGATTTGCCTTGAATCATCTGATTGTTGAAAAGGAGCTAAATCCATCACAGCTGATTACCACATAATCTAACTTGTTGCTGTGTACAATGTTCTCTTGGTTCAGCTCTACTCCACTTAGTAACAGTTCATGTAAATCTTTCCAGACTTTCCTGAAATCAGCCTGCTTTATCATTTCTTACAGAACAATAATATTCCATTACATTCATATGCCATAAGTTACTGAATGCATTTTTAATGAGAATATGTTGTCCTGACCCTGTACCTGCTTCTGAGGAGCTCAGAACTCTTCGGCCCCAGATCTCTGCATCAAGCTCCATTTTTCCCCATTTTGTGAAAGAGGAAACTAGAACACAAGAAAGAAAGGATTTATTTAAGCATTTTTGAGTTGCAAGAACAGACCCCAGGAATTTTGGTTCCTTGTCACAAAATCATGGATTTTTAAAATGTCAGAACTGAAAGGCACTGTGGATCCTAGAATATCAGAGCTGAGAGAACCTTAGAGAACATATAATGTCAGAGCTGGAAAGAATCTTAGAATTTAGAACATGAGACCATGGAAGCACTTTAGAACATAGAATAGAAAACATAAGAGCTGAATGGGATCTTAGAACATAGAACGAGAATTGGGAGGAAACGGGACACAAAATAGAACAACAACAATATTTAACATTTATATGGTGCTTAATATGTGCTAGATACTATGCTAAGGGCTTCATAAATTTTATCTCATTTGATTTTCATCACTGTCCTCCTTATTTTTTTTTTTTTTTTTAGATCTTATTTTACCACTTTTTCCCTCTTTTCCCCAATATGACAACCTTTCCCCCTCTAGTTCTCTTAAGGCCGGCTGAAGATTTTGTCCTGAGGCGCTTCGGCGAATTAATTTAAGGTGCTGGGCCGGTGGGGGCTAGGACTAAGTCCGAATTACTCCTTAAACAAGGCAAGTTTGCCAGAACACCTGCCCCCAATCAGGGCAGAGTGTCCGGGGTGCCTCAGATAAACTCCAGGTGTTTGGAATTTGGAGTTTGGAGTTTGGAGTTTTTTGCCAGTCTGAGCTGAGCTGAGTCCCACCCTCACTTCCGGCCTCCACCAGAGTTCTCTGACGCCAAAGTCCTCTGTTTATCCCTCTGTCCGAGCTAGACAAACCTGATGTGAAGTTTTTCAGAGATATCTGCAAGCAGTATCCAAATATTTCCTGATTCGTTGACTTGAAGATCAGTTCAGAGTCTTATTTTATTGTTGATTTGAGAGAAGTTCGGAGGAAGACGCAGAGAGTCACCCTTTCACTCGGCCATCTTGGCTCCGCCCCCGATTTTCATCACTGTCAGAAATAGATGCTATGATTATTCTCACCTTACAGATGAGGAAACTGAGGCAAACAAGACAAAGTGACTTGCCCAGTGTCAGTCAGCTGATAACTGTCTGAAGCCAGATTTGAATTTAGATTTTCCTGACTCCAGGTCCAGCACCTGAGTGGAAAACAGACAAAGCTGCAAGAGAATTTAGAATATAGAATGTAAAAGCAGGGAGCAATATTAGAATTTACATCATCACTGAAATGTGTCTTATAGCATGGAACACAGAATGGCAGAACTGAAAGCCACCTTAGAACTAGAACAGAGAATATCAGGGACAGAAGAAAAGACATAGAATATAAAACATCAAGGTGGTAGCAACCTTAAAACACATAAATTAAGAGCTGATAAAAGCCTTAAGATCTAAAACATAGAATAGCAGAGCTCAAAATGACCATGGAATCAAGAATATCATAGATAAGAGGGTCTTATAAAACAGAATAGGAAATGTCAGAGCTAGGATCATCTTGCCTATCCCCTTTGCTTTACATAGAGGGAATCAAGTCTCCGAGTCTCAGCTCTGCTCTGGAGTTGATCTTTGGATTGAACGTAGCATAATCATTGCACTTCTGCTCTGGATCCTCTGGCTTAGCTGGAGCTTGCTTATTGAAAGTGACTTCTGTCTCTCTTAGATCTGGCACCACTCTTTCTACAATGAGCTTCGGGTAGCACCAGAGGAACACCCCACCCTGCTGACAGAGGCTCCTCTAAACCCTAAGGCAAACCGGGAGAAGATGACCCAAGTAAGAGATGGAGGGAGAGCAGTAATTGGGAATGCTTAGGTGCCATCTGATCTAGGTCATCTCTCTCTCCCTTCCCATCTCTCTCTCTTTCCTTCCTTCCCCCTCTTCCTCTTCTCCCTTTCTCCCTTTCTCCCTTTCTCTCCCTTTCTCTCTCTCTCTCTCTCTCTCTCTCTCTCTCTCTCTCTCTCTCTCTTCCTCTCTCCCCACACACCCCTCTTTCATACACACATTCATTGTTTTGTTTTGGCTTTTTCCCAAAGGCTTTATCAGTGGACCCCAAAGTGTGGCAGGTCTTATTAACGTAGGAATGACTCGGGCCTGACCCTGGTGATACTGAATATCCATATTAAAAGCTTAGCCTACTAAATTTGGGGAAGCTCAATCACAGAAAATTGACCAAGGGATGGCTAAAGCAACTCATGAAACCATATGCTAAGATGTGGAGGGACTTTGATCTTCACTGGTAATTGAAAAACCATCGGCTTGGATGCGATCACATGGGCTTAAAGTTTTGAAGGAATCCTTCATCTCCAAGCAGCTACCTTTCAAATTTATATACCCATTTCTAATGTCTCCTCTTAGCTGCCAACATTCATCAACATCTGCTCCTGGATGTCCCATAAACATCTCAAACTCAATATAACCCAAACAGAATACATTTTCTTCTTATTTAAACCTGCCCTTCTTCTAACCTTCTTTTTTGGGAATCCCCATCATCCCTGTCACCCAGATTCTCAACTTTAGACTCATCCTCCATCTTCCCTCTCCCTCAATCCCCATAGCCAATCAGTTAGGTCTGGTCATTCTAACTCCATAGACCTCTTGCATGTATCCCCTTCTCTGCACATCCTACCTCTTACCAAGGTGATGGCAATAGACTCCTAACTGATTTTCCTTCTCCCACTCTACTCCTCTCCTATCTCGCTCATCTTCTACACAACTACCAGAATAATCTTTCTGAGACATAAATTTGACTATATCTTTACCATTTTCAAAAATCTTTAGCAATGAATAGGACAAAAGATAACCTTTGAGTAGTCATTTAAGGCTCTCCATTCTCTGGCCTCCATTTGCCTGTTTTGATAGCACTTTCACCAACTCTCCACTTTAGTGAAACTGGTTTATAAGCTATTCTTCACAAACATTGTTCCATCTCCAATCTCTATACATTTATTCAAGCTTTTCCCCATACCTTTCTCCCTCTCATAGGTCTTTCCTTCCTTCAAGGCTTAATTCAGGTCACATCTTAAACAAGACCTCCCTTGTTCTTTTCTGTTAGTACTGTACCTCTCCCCTTCTTTCTCCTCCTTTTCCTCCTCTTCTGCCCCCTTCTCTTGCTCTTTTCCTCCCCTCTCCTCTCCTTTTCTTCCTTCCCCTCCTCCTCTTCCTTTTCTCTTCCCCATTTTCCATCATCCTTGTCCATTTTGTATCTCCTTAGGATAATTTAAGCACAAAGAGATCAGGAAAAACTTGGGGTTTTTATATCCCAAGGAGAGCATCAAATACACAGTATGTGCTTAAGAAATGTCTGTTGAATTACATTAACTTTCTATCTCCTGTCCACATTTCAGATCATGTTTGAAACCTTCAATGTCCCTGCCATGTATGTCGCTATCCAAGCTGTTCTGTCTCTTTATGCCTCTGGCCGTACCACTGGTGAGCTGCATTGACTTCCCTGCCCTTATGAAATGATAAAGTTGGGGGGAAGAGGGACCATAGAAGGGACGGAGGAAGAAAAGACAGTAGATGGGGCAGGGAGAGCTGAATCTCAGCTTCTCAAGAGCCTACTTAACTTGGCAGACTAGACTTGATAATTAAACTCATGTTAGACTCAATAACCTCTGAGGTCTCTTTTTCCTCATAATCTATGGATTATGGAACTGGTTTACACTCTGTAGGAGAGCCAGGCTTCCCTGGTGGTGTTTTGTCAACTCTGCAATAATAAGTGTTAGAGATATATGATCCATATAAGGACACAGAGAATAACAGCCCTTCAAATTTGACCAATGCTTTTAGATCTTCCCCAATCTTTCAACAAATAATTGATAAAGGTCCATCCTTGGGTCTCAGTTTCTTTTTCTGTTATATGCTTTTTAAGTTCCCTTTGAGATCCCTAATCCTCTGAATTCTAAATAATGCATTTACTCTGGTCTCCTCACCTTCCCTTAGCCCAGCTCACCCTCTGGTGGACATCCTAACAAGCAAGAGAGTAGACACAGTGGAGGAAATATGGGGGAGACGTACTTCTTATGTGGTTTACATAAGAGAATGAGATGACTGCAATACTCAGGAGCTGACCAACCTAACCAGTCAAATAGGAAAACTCATCTTTGTACTTCCTGCTTCCCAGGGCAGTGCTGAGGAGTTTGGGGGCACAGCAGAAATCAGTTATTGCTGTATCATTGGAATAACTGAGATCCCTACCACTATTCTTAATATAAAGTGATAAGAACATGACAATGTGTCAATGAGCTGGGCTTTGGGGCCATTTGTTCCATCATTGCAGATAGTGAGCCAAATTTTTCAGCCTGCGTGAGTAGGGACATGTCTCCCCCAAATCTCCTCTAGGTTCTTCCTAAAATCTTTCCCATCGTATCAAACTGATATGTTCAAGGCCCTTTTCCATGTGAATCTTTTTTACATTCTGGGAGTCAACATGGAGCACAAGAGCTGTCCATCTGTTACAGTAACTAAGTGGAACAATGGACAGAGTTCTGGTCTTGGTATCTAAAACTCCAAGTTCAAATCCTGCCTCAGACCATTGGCATATCATTGAATTTCTCTTAATTTTCTCTTCTGGAAAATGGGTATAATAATATCACCTAACTCACAAGGTTGTTGCAGTGATCAAGTGAGTTGATATCTGAAAAGCTCTCTGCAAACTTTAATATGTCATATGTGGACTGTTATTTTTACCCCTCATTCTTATCACATGACTGGCCTACCTCCCTTTCTGATCACTTGTCCTTTACACCACAACAGATGTAAGAAAAGCGATAGTTAATTGTAGCTGTAGTCAAAGTTGTGGTTGAGTGTATGTGCATGTATGCTTGCATACAGATGCTCATGTAAACCCTGATCATGAAGATCAGGCTACTGCCCATGGGGATGAGGCATTAGAGCTGATTGGAGAACCATATCAACTGAATCACAATTGAATCAAAAGTATTCATGTGGACCACAGGTCAGAGCTTTTGAGCTGGGTGGGACCTCAGAGGTCAACTCAAAATCACTTCATTTTACAGATGAGGGACCTGGAAGATGAAAGGATGAAAGCTAGGAATCCAGGAGTCATTCAGTAATCAGGGAGATTATTGGGGGAAAGTAGGAAAGAGATTTTCATGGATTCATTATTTCCTTTGTTCATAGGCATTGTCCTGGACTCAGGAGATGGGGTCACCCACAACGTGCCCATCTACGAAGGCTATGCCCTGCCTCATGCCATCATGCGTCTGGATCTGGCTGGCAGGGATCTCACTGACTACCTCATGAAGATCCTCACAGAAAGAGGCTACTCCTTTGTGACCACAGGTATGGGGGACAGGGAGAAGAAAGGGATTGAGGGAAGGCTTTAGAAAGGTGAGAAATAAGCAGGACTGCTTTTATTTTAAAGTTGATTTTTGCATTACTGTCATTTTCTCTATCCCAACCATAAATTGACCTCTCCCTTGTAATTAAAAAAATAATAATAAATAAGAAAAATAATTGCTAGTATTGTTATACGACAATGTATGCAATATTCTTCCCCCAGTCACCCATCTCTTGGTTGAGAAAAGAGATATGCGTTTCATTAGGTAACCTCCTGAATTAAGATTGTCCAGGGGCAGCTAGGTGGCTCAGTAGATAGAGTACCACCCCTGAAGTCAGGAGAACCTGAGTTCAAATCTGGCCTCAGACACTCAATACTTCCTAGCCCTGTGACCCTGGGCAAGTCATTTAATCTTAATTACCTTTTGGGAGGGGGGGCAGGGAGGAAAGGATTGTCCATTAGAATCACTCAAGTTCCAGATTCTTTTAACGTTATTTTCATTCATGTTCTTGAAGTCATTTTGTACATTTTCCCCCTGGCTCTGCTTCCTTCTCTCTGTATTGTTTTATACAAGTTTCTACAAGGAATAAACCTAAAGTCTTTCACTTAAATATAAAAAACAAATTCACACATGTGAGCTGGAGGAAGCATAGAGAGATCTAGTTATTCTGAAAAGGATCTAGGAGTCTTAGGGGGCCTTGTACAAGCTCAATGAGATGTAATCGTGATTTGCGGCCACTACTAAAGCTAATCCAATCTTAGACATCATTAGAAGAGGTTGAGCTTTTAGAAACAGGGAGATGATCACCCTAATGTCCTCTGCTCTCATCAAACCTCCTCTGAATACCATATTCCTATAAATGAATCAGAGCATAGGATTTAAGAAAGGCATCGATAAATTATAAATCATCCAGAGGAGGGCAACCAGACTGCAGAAAGGCCTTGAGTCCATGCCATGTAAGAAATGATAGGAGGAAATAGGAAGATTGAGAATAAGATAGCCACATCAAGAGGACAAGAACCAAGAATAAATGTAGGGACATTCTGAAAGTACAGTTTTGGGTTTTATGTTTTAATAATGAGGGGTATTCTCAAGCAGAACAGGTTACTCAAAGCCTTTTAAATACAGGCTGATCACCTACTTCTTGGCTGTGTCACAGCAGGGATTCTTTCCTGGATCAACTAGATGATTGCCCACTAAAGCTCCTTCCATCTCTCAAATTCTATAATTCTCTACATTTAGCCACATTCTCAAAAATCTTTTTTTTTAACCATTTTTTTCTGAAAAATTCATCAATCACATTTGGTTTACCCAGTCCCTAAGTGATGGACATTCCCTTTGTTTCCAGTAAAGAGAAGAATTTTAAGAGTTACAGATGGGATACATTAAGCCTAAGGGATATATATCTGGCAGCCTGAGTCCTTCGGTCTCTGAGGATGAACAGAATAGGAACAGGGAGGAGGTTAATGAGAAGCAAGAAAACATTTAACTCTTTCAAAATCAGACTGAAGTGGGTGAAGTTCATGGTCAGCACCCCTGCTTCTCTTCTTCTCCAGATACCCTATGACCTTGTTTTGCCTTTCTATCTGCCCTCAATGGACAGTGATTCATGATCTGGGTCACCTCCCTTCCCTGTCCCCCCCCATCCAAGCTTGTTTCTATGTTAGCTGTCCATTTGGGAAAGCTGATAACCCAACTCACACCATGATATTAATGACAGATAAAGACTTGAAGAGTCTCTTGAGAAGGCAGGAAGCCATAAACTACAGGTCAGAAACCTTCAAGATGGTGTTTCAGACATCAATACTAGAGATTTTTTCCTGCTTTCAAAAATGGTTTTCTTTTTCATTATTATAAACTTCACAAACATCAACAAAGATGAATTTATCCTACTACAAAGAATAGGAAAAGTGGGTTATTTATGATACAAAGATGATGGCGATCATGTACCACTTCACTTTTTTTAACTTTATTTGAAATTTCCCATGGCAATTCCAGTAATGCCCTAGTTTTGTGTGTTCCCTTAGGAGCTTCCTTCTGCTCTTTTGTAATTTTTTAATGTTTCATTGGTGCTATTTTTTTCTCTTCTTTTTTTATCACTATCATTGTCACTCCCCCAAATAAAAGCCCTCCCTTGAAAGAGATCAGTAGAGAAGAACAAAAGCAATTCAGCCCATTGGCCACAGCTGAAATATAGGCCATATTATTAGGCAGGAGAGAGTTCTAAGAAGGCCTTTCTTGGCCTCTTTCAAATAACACTATAGAGGCAGTTGGCTATTCTGCATAAATGCAGAGTTGACAATAATTAGCACTCAAACAGCTCCTATTGATATCCACTAGTGAAAGAAGTCCATCCCCCAGGATTTTCTGGGGGCAACTAAGCTCTATTTGTGAGTGAGAAAACCTTTAGAAAATTTTTTTCTTGGAGATCTCAATTTTAATGTTTTAAGATGGCAAAGATAAGTGAGATTAAAAGTCACTTTGTTCATCAAGAAATGACCCTGACACTGAAATTTCAGTATCAATATCTCAAAGGATTTATACAATCTCAGTATGACTCTGATATTGAGTGGTTGATGGGAATGGGAGTAAGTGTCCCACAGTTCCCAGAATGAACTTGAAGACTGGAAAATGTGACTCCTCTCTTCCCTCTCATTTTGATTCTCCCACCAGCTGAACGTGAAATTGTAAGGGACATCAAGGAGAAACTCTGCTATGTGGCCCTGGATTTTGAGAATGAGATGGCCACAGCTGCCACTTCTTCTTCCCTGGAGAAGAGCTATGAGCTACCTGATGGTCAGGTCATCACCATTGGCAATGAGCGCTTCCGCTGCCCAGAAACCCTCTTCCAGCCTTCCTTCATTGGTGAGACCCTGCAAGATGGAGAAGTGTTGAGGGGATCTTGTAGAGGGTGGGCTGTGGAAAGGAAGACTAAGTTCTTTACTTAGGAAAAGGGGAAACCAATCCTACAACCTAGATAACTTCTTTTAGTTTTTAATTATAGGATTTAGAACCAGAAAGGACCTTCATAGATTCTCTCATCCAGCACTCTAATTTTATTCATGATGAAATTGGTTACCTCCCTATTTTAGTTCAGTGAGCTGTCATTTCTCTTTTTGATGACTATAACAGCCTCTCCAGAGAGGGGGAGTGACTTTGTTCACAGAGGTCACACAATGTAGTAATGGAAGAAGGTAATTGTAGACCTGAACTTCTGAACTCTTAGTCCAATGCTCCTTCAACTATATCATATTAACTGCTATATGGAAAAGCAGATAGTAAACCAGAGAAGAAGAACTCAGAAGGATATTTTCCTTTGGGGAGATCCTGGCATAAACTACTTTCTAATGTGACTGAGCCCTAATCAGCTTAGAATACTGAAACTATTTCCCAAAGGAGTGTCACAATAGTCCCATGAGTAGGAATTGAATCCCCATGAGTTGTCAATTGTATAATACAGAAAGTACTTTAAAAAAAAAATCTATCTTTGGGACTATTGGCTCCTCTGGGCTGCTTGAATGTGAAACAAAGGATATTGTATTTTATCCTAGAAGCAATGGGGAATCACTGAAGATTCTTGAGCTGGAAGTGTGATAGGTAGACCTGAGCATTAAGATGATATTGATAGTTTTGTGGAAACTGTTTTGAAGAGGAAGAAAGATGAGACAGGAAGATTGACTAGGAAACTTATGTTATCAAAAAGAGAAATGAACTGAATGAGGAAGGTAGCCATATGAACAGAGAGAAGAGGAGTAATATGAGAGATTTTGTAAAGACAGAATTGTCAGGGCTTTGTAACTGAATGCATATGGGAATTGTGGTGACTGAAAGGCTGGGGCTACCCTTACTTGTAATAGGAAAGTCCTGATGAACGCCATTATCCAAGACGCTAACTAAAGGCTATCATGTGCCACAGGTATGGAGTCTGCAGGCATTCATGAAACAACTTACAACTCCATCATGAAATGTGACATTGACATCCGGAAGGACTTATACGCCAACAATGTCCTCTCTGGGGGAACCACCATGTATCCTGGTATTGCAGACCGAATGCAGAAGGAGATCACAGCCCTGGCCCCCAGCACCATGAAAATTAAGGTGAGCCATTTCCCAGTTCTCTTGGTTTCTAGCCCTGCATAGAAGGACTCACTCTACTTTGGTCACTGGATAATCCTTCCTATGTCCTCCTCCTACTGCACAGATTTGATTCAGATCAATGCTTCAAGAGTGAAGGATCTTCCCAGTTTCTCTGCTTATTCAATTCAATATTTTGCCAATGCCTAATGAGAGTGCAAAAGTGAGAGTTTAGATCTAAGCTAGTATAATATAGGAGACTGCTTAGTACATTACACCTCATGATGGAAAAGACTTTCTCACTTTGATATTTGTATCCCCAGCACCTAATAGTGCTCATACTAGGTACTATTGCTTGGTGACTGATTAAAACGGTTGGGCTCTGTTATAAGCATGGCTATTGGCATTCTAGTAACATTTATTCACCTTTCCAAAGGCCATTGTGAGGTGCTGGGGATTTTATGTTTTGGGTTTGGGGTTTTTTTTTTTTTTTTTTTTTTGGTTTGATTGGGTTGGGTTTTTGGTAATAGACAATGAATTATCTTCAAATAAAAATGTGAAAAATACACACACACACACATATATACATCTATCAAAATATTGAGAGAGAGAGAGATAAAGAGGCAGAGAGAAAGAGGGAACATGGCATCATGGCACGATGGATAGTGTACTTACTGGGTTTGGAATCAAGAAGGCATAGATGGAACCATAAGGGAGTTGTCCAGAGGGTCAAGTTGATGTAACCTAAGCTCAGAAATTAAAGAAACTGGGCCTTGGATGAGCTAGCAAGTATCTTCAAACACCAGAAAGAAGTTTCTCCCCAATTTGGAACTGCCTATTTGTAAGAGATGATGGACTGTGCTGGAAAGAACACTGTATTTGGAGCCAGAGAACCAGGGTAGAAAATCTGATTCTAATATTCACTTATATTATGTGACCATAAGCAGGGAGTGAAGTCACTCCCTGAATGCGGGTTCCCTCCTATGTAAAATAAAGGGGGTTTCATTAAATGGCCTCTAGAACATCTTCCAACTTTCAGGTGAAAGAATTCTATGATAATTCTAAGGTGCGGTCTTGATTGTCTTAGAGTGGGATATCATACCTTAGAAAGGGTCCTGGGAAGGACCAATGAGATGTCAGCATATCCTTTCCCACTTCCTTGAACCCTGACCATCATATTTCCCTTTTGTTCTTCACAGATCATTGCTCCTCCTGAGCGCAAGTATTCGGTTTGGATTGGGGGCTCCATCCTGGCCTCTCTCTCCACCTTCCAGCAGATGTGGATCAGCAAACCAGAGTATGATGAGGCTGGGCCTTCCATTGTCCACAGGAAGTGTTTCTAAGGATTGGATCTATTGGGCCTCCTTGGCGCTGCTCTTCCTCCTGCACCCTCTGCTCTGTTGCTGATCCCAATGCATTAAAGTTCGCAAGCCTTATCTCTCTGTATGGGCCTCTTCTTTCCCCGAGTAATGCTTTTAGCTTGAATATTGGTGGGAATGAAGACCAGTTTACTCTTTGCAGGACATAAAATTATTGGACTTAGAGCTGGAAAGGATCTCAGAGAACATGTGATCCAACTCAAAGTGGTCACCTCATTTTACTGAATCCCAGAAAGAAGAGAACTGGCCAAGAACACACAAGTAGCCAGCCACAGAGGCAAGAGTAGAAATCAGATCTCCTACATCACCGCTTAACCTAGTACATTAACTCAATAAATATTTATTCATTTCAATTCAATGTGGTTCTTGGTGACACCCTTTGCCCTGGCCCTGAGGGAGTAACCAAAGAGAATGATGTACAAATGGAAGATAATACATGGATCACTTAAACTCTGTGGAAGCTCACTCTGACCTAGGGCAAAAAATTCCTGATAGCTCCCTATTTAATGTTGGTTTGCCCAACTCCACCTAATCAGCATCAGTTTATTTTTTTTTTCAATTTTGTTTTTATTTTTAGTTCCAGATTCTCTGCTCCCTCATTACTTCCCCCTACCCACTGAGAAGGCAAGAATTATAACTACATGCATTTATATACACACATATATACATATATATATTATAAACATATCCATATATGCATATATACTCATACATATACACACATATATATGAATCCCTACAAAATATATTTCTATATTAGTCATAATGTGCTGAAAGGAGGGAAAAAAAGAAAAATTATGCTTCAACCTGCACTCTGAATTTATCAGTTCTATATCTGGAAGTAGTATTTTTTATCATGAGTCCTTCATAATTGTGGATTGTATTGACCAGTATCAGTAAATCTGTGAAAAGCCAATTATCTTTACAATATTGCTGTTTCTGTGTAAATTGTTTTTATGATTCTGCTTACTTTGCTTTGCACCGGTCCATACAAATCTTTGAAACCATCCCCTTCATCATTTCATATAGCAAAATAATTTTCCATCATATTTATATACCACATGTTCAGGTATTCCCCACTTGATGGGCATTCTCTTGATTTCCAATTCTTTGCTACCACAAAAAGAGCTACTATAAATATTTTTGAACAAATAGGTCCTTTTCCCTTTTCTTTGCTTCCTTTGGGATACAGCCCTTAGTGTTTCTAGGTCAAAGTTTTATAGCTGATGCACATAGTTCCAAATTGTTCTCCAAAATGGTTAGACTAGTTCTTCGCTATAACAACAGTACATTAGTGTACCTACTTTACCACACCCTCTGCATTTGTCATTTTCCTTTTCTATCATCTTAGCTAATCTGATAGACATGAAGTAGTATTGCAGAATTGTTTTAAATAGCATTTTTTAAATTATTAGTGATTTAGGGAATGTATTTAATATAATTATTGATAGATTTGATTTCTTCCTCTGAAAACTAAATGTTTCTATCCCTTAAATCATTTCTCAATCAGGGAATGGATCCATTTTTTATTCATTTGGTTCACTTTTCTTATACCATGTGTTTGAGACATATGATCTTTTCAAAGAAACTTGCTACAAAATTCCCCCTGTCCCCTGCTTTTCTTTAAATTTTTTTTAATTTTTTCCTTCCAATTTTAGCAACATAATTTTGCACAAACATCCTCTGCAAAAAAAACCCTTTTAATTCCAGGTAAACAACATTACCCAGTTTAGATCAGAATTATCCATTCTACTCGCATGAACCTCTCTGTGTCTTGCTTGGTCATGAACTCTTCCCCTTTACATAGATTTGACAAGTAATTTCTTCCATGCTCCGCTAGTTGACTGTTGATATCAAACTTTATGTAAAAATCAGATGCTTATCTTGATATATGATAGAAGATGCTGATTTGTGCCTATTTTCTGCCAGATTACTTTTTGGTTTTCCCAGGGGTTTTTATCAAACATTAAGTTCTTTCCCCAGTGACTGGGATATTTGGGTTTAACAAACACAGTTATTGTGCTCATTTGCTTCTGTATACTTTCTACCTAATTTATTCCACTGATCACTCTACTTCTATTGTTTTATTTTTTATTTTTTGCTTTTTGCTGAGGCAATTGAGGTTAAGTGACTTGCCCAGGGTCACACAGCTAGGGAATGTTAAGTGTCTGAGACCAGATTTGAACGCAGGTCTTCCTGACTTCAGGGCTGGTGCTCTATCCACTGCACCACCTAGCTGCCCCCTATTTCTATTGTTTTAATGATTACAGCTTTATGGTATAATTTGAGATCTAATATTACTAAGTTTCCTTCCTTCACATTTTTTCCATTAATTTCCTTGATTTTTAAAATCTTTTTTTTTCTTGTAGATGAATTTTATTATTACTTTTTTCTAGTTCTGGAAAGTCATTCCTTGGTAGTTGGATTGTCATGGCACTGAAAAAGCAACTTAATTTAGGTAGAATTGTTATTTTATCATTTTGGCTCAGCCTACCAATGAGCAATTATTATTTCTCCAGCATTTAGATTTGATTTTATTCATTTGAAAAGTGTTTTGTAATTAAGTGCATAAAGTTTGTGTGTGTGTCTTGGCAGGTAAATTCTCTGGTATTTTATACAGTTTACGGTTATTTCAAGTGGAGTTTCTCTTTCTGTTTTTTTCCAGCTGGATTTTTTTTTTTTTTTTTGGTAATTTATAGAAATGCTGGTGATTTAGGTAGGTTTGTTTTCTATCCTAAAAATTTGCTAAGTTGGTAACTGTTTCAAAAAATTTTTTTACTTGACTCTTTAAGATTCTCTATTATATTATTATATCTGCTTTCTTTCCCCATTGCCTGTATTTATTTCTTCAATTTCTTTTTCTTGTCTTGTTAGAACTGGCATTGCTAGTACAATACGAATAGTAATTATGTAAATATTAAATAATGATGAGTAAATCCTAGCTTCACCCTGATCTTATCTGAAAGGTTTCTTTTCTATCCTTTTAGAGATAATGTTTGCTTTTGTTTTTAGATAGACATTATTTAGCTTTTTTTAAGCATCATTTATTCCTGTGATTTGTACTAATTTCCCCAGGAATGGGTATTATATTCTTGTCAAGTCTTTTCTCTGTATATTGAAGTAATTTTATGATTTTTTTATGTTTTTGTTATGAATATGGGCAATTTTCCTAATATTGAATCAGCCCTGCATTTCTAGCTGATTATGACATATTGTTGAAATCTCTTTGCTAATATTTTATTTAAAATGCATGCATCAATATTCATTAGGGAAATTTTTTTTCTGTTTTTGATTTCCTTGATTTCACTATCAAAATCATATTTGTTTCACAGAAGGAATTTGGTAGAATTTCTTTACCTATTTTTCAAACAACTTATGTGACATTAGAATTAATGGTTTACTAAATGTTTGATAAAATTTGCTTGTAAATCCATATGTTCCTGAGTTTTCTCCCTTCCCCCAAGGAACTCTTTTATACTTTCTTCAATTTCTTTTGCTAAGTCATTTAAGTATTATTTTTCCCTATACGTTTGCAAGTATTCATCTTTTTCCATTTAGATTGCCAGTTTTATTGTCATAGAGTTGTTCAAAATAATTCCTAATAATTGCTTTTATTTCATCCTTTTTCTTTTTTTTTTTTTTACAGTTACCCTTTTCATTTTTTTTATACTGGGAATTTTTGAAAATCAACTTAGCCAAAGATTTATCTATTTTATTGTTGATAAGTATCAACAATATTGATATTAGCCCAATGTTTTGTTTTGGTATTTTTTATATTTAATTTTATCCATCTTTCCTTTGATTTTCAGAATTTCTATTTTGGTATCTAATTAGAAGAGGGAGGCAATTTTGTGTTTGTTTAGTTGCATATTCAATTAGCTGATCTGCTCTTTCTTTTCTTTTTTGAAGTAAGCATTTAATTTCTTTCTAAGTACTGCTTTGGCTGCATACCACAAATTTTGATATGTTATTTAATTGTTGCAATTCTCTTTAATGAAATTATTGGTTCTATGATTTGTTCTTTGACCCACTCATTCTTTTAGGTTCTTTACTAAATGTAAATTTTTATTATATTATGCCCAGAAAAGAATGCACTTAATATTTCTGCTGTTCTGCATTTGTTTGTGTGGTTCCTACACCCTAATATATGGTCAGTTTTTGCAAAGGTGTAATGGTAGATAGGCATACTCTCTTCCAATTTAATTCCATTCAATATTTTCCAGAGGCCTCTCATATCTAACTTTGAAAAACTTCTATTTATCTTATTTTATGATTAGATTTATCCCAGTCTGAGTGGGGTAAGTTTGAGGTCTCCCACTAGTATATTTTTACTATTCTCTACTACAACTCATTTAACTTTTCCTTCAAGAATTTGGATGCTATACCATTTGGTACATATGTGTTCAATTATGATATTAATTCATTGTTTTTAGTACTTTTAGCAAAATGTCATTGCTGTAATTATCATTTTTAATTGGATCTATTTTTGCTTCTGCTTTGAATGATTGCTACCCCTGTTTTTGTTTTACTTCAGCTAAAGGATAATAGATTCTGCTCCTGCTCTTTATTTGAATTCAGTGTGTATCTTTTTGTTTTAAGTGTGTTTCTTGAAAACATCATTTTTGGAGGGGAAGGAGTTCTGGCTTCTAATCCGTTATGCTACCTGCTTCCATTTTATAGTGAATTCCATTCACTGCTATGTTTGCTAAATGTGTGTATCTATCTCCATCCTATTATCTTATATTTATCTTTCTTTTTTTTACTCCATACTGTTCTCAAGAATCTCTTTTGCTTCTGACCACTGCCACCCTTAATCTGTTCTCCATTTTATACTTTTCTCATTTTCCGTTAGCCCTTTTCCTCTTCTATTTTCCTTCTAGATAAGATGAACATCTGCACCCAAATCTGTGTGTATATGTATATTCTCTCTCTGAATGAATTTAAGCATTTTCTATTCCCACCCCATTTTGCCCTTCAATGTATAAACTCTTCTTTGCACACCTCATTTAGGTAATCTCCCTTTCTCCATTTCCCATTGTATTCTTCTTTCAAGATTGTGGCAACATATTAGATGCACATCCATTTACTTCATTTAAGAAGATTCTGAGGGCAGCTAGGTGGCGCAGTGGATAGAGCACCAGCACTGAAGTCAGGAGGACCTGAGACCTGGTCTCAGACACCTAACACTGCCTAGATGTGTGACCTTGGGCAAGTCACTTAACCCCAATTGCCTCCGCCAAAAGAAAAAGATTCCCATTAAAAATCTTAGTGATGATAATGATATATGTAGGAATTACATGTATCAGTTTCCCATATGTGGAATTTAAACAGTGTAACCTTGAATGAATGTTAAATTTTTCTGTTCAGCTCTGGTCTTTTTATCAAGGATGCTTGAAAATTCTTTATCTCATCAAAAATCCATTTCCCTCCTGTAAAGTTATATGCGGTTTTCCTAACTACTTTATTCTTGGTTGCTATTCTAGCTCCTTTGCGTTTTGAAAAATCATATTCCAAGTTCTCTGCTTCTCTATAGTAGTAACTGCTAAATCTTGTCACCCTGATTATGGTTCCATATTATATTAAATTTTTTTATGGCTATTTGCAGTATTTCTCCTAAATTGGTAGGTCTAGATTTTGGCTATTGTATTCCAGAGAGTTTTCATTTTGATAGTTCTTTCCAGAAGTGATCAGTGCCTTTTTTCAATTTCTACTCTGCTACTCTTGTCATCTTTCCCCTTTGGTTCCAAGTTATCTGGGCAATCTTCCTTGATAATTTCTTGAAATAAGATTCCATTTTTTAATTATGACTTTCAGGTAGTCTAATAATTCTTAAATTATCTCTCATCTATTTTCCAGGCCAGTTGTTTTTCCCAATGAGGCATTTCACATTTTCTTCTATTTTTTTTTATTCTTTTGACTTTGTTTTATTGTTTCTTGAAGTCCCATGAAGTTGTTAGCTTCTACTTTTCCAATTCTAATTTTTAAGGAAATGTTTTGTTTTGTTTTTCAGTGAGTTTTTGTACTTCTTTTACCATTTGACTGATTCTGCTTTTTGAAGAATTATGTTTTCAGCATTTTTGTGTTCTTTTATCAAAATGTTAGTTCTCTTTATAATTTTCTTGCATTGCTCTCATTTAGATTCACAATTTCCCCTCTACCAATTTTATTTGATTTTTTGAAATCATTTTTCTAGCTCTTCTAGGAACTTTTGTTGAGCTTGTGTCCAATCTGCATTTTTTTTAGACTATTTGTAGATAATTTCATATTGTTGTCTTTCTCTGAGTTTTGTATTGAGCTTCCTGTCAGCATAGTAAATTTTTATGGTCAAGTTCTTTTTTGTTATTGTTTTATTTGCTCATTTTTCTAGCCTATTTCTTGTCTTTATATTTTATGTTAGAGTTAGGCCCTGCTCACTTTGGGAGCAGGAAGAAAGGGAGGATGTTTTGGTCTGTCTTCTGTCTTTTATGTCCTTGACTCAGGCAGGAGGCCTGTAAGTCTGTTAAGAGGTCTCTTCACTGCCCTTTTGATCTCTGCCCTGTTAGAGTTTCTGCTGTAATCACTCCTCTCCATTCTGGAACTGTGATCCAGAATTGGGTGATGGCCAATACAAGCTGCTAAATGATACTTGTTCCCAATTCTAATGCTAGTATGGGATACCTAGGATCTCTTTCTGACTAGGTGCTAAGTTTCCTTATCAAAACTGGATTCTGTATTATTCCTCCTGTCACTATCATGACTCTTTATTGCCCTGAGCTAAGAAAATGACTCACGGGGTCTTTTTCTTGGTTTTACTACCCAAAATTCTGTTTGGCACATATTTTAGACTATTTTAAAGGGAGTGTATTATGAGAGTTTGACAAAAAGAAATGGTGATTTTACTTCACTATTCACTAAAAACTCTAGCACCTGTTTGAAAGCTAATACTCTCAGTGGGAAATTTTATTGTCTTCCCCCCTCTCCAGCCTCATTTTTACCTTCATTATGTAGTCACAGTTTGCAACAAGTTGCTTTATAACAACGAACATTCATTAAGGACTTACTGTGTGCAAGGCACTATGTTCTCCCAGAAGAATCAAAGTCCATAACTAAACAAACATTCATCACACTCAAAGAACTTATATTCTCTTAAGACATTTAGTAACCATGCCAAAGATGAGGACACAGAGAAATCTTCACAGATAGTTCCTGAACTTGAGAAGTTTATTGTCCAAAAGGAGAGATTGGGCAGGTACATAAATAATTCCAATACAAGATGACATAAGAATCTTAAGAGTGAAACAAACACAATCAATCAGCAAGTATTTCTTAAGTGACTCCTCTGGTCCAGGTATTATCCTTAGCCCTAAAGATTCAAATGCAAAAATTAAACAGTCACTGCCTCCAAGGAGCTTACTCTCTACTGGATTGGGGGGTGGAGGCAGGGGTGGTGAACAACATGTATTTATACATGAAATTAAATACAAGATAAATATAAAATAAGTAAAATATAATTTAGGACAAAGACAATTAACAGAATGGTGGGATCAGGAAAAGGTTCACATAAAGGTTAATGCTTATATGGAATTTTGAAGGATACTAGGCAAGAATGATTCCAGACATGAAGGACAGCCATTCAGTTCAAAGGTACAGCCACAGAAGCTGAAATATTGTGGATGGGGAAACAGCAAATAGGGCAATTTGGTAAAAACAAAGACTGCATGAAGGGGAAATCAAGCTAGAAAGGTGGACTATAATTAATTTGTGAAGTGCTTGCTTTGAGAGCCAACTCAAGGAGGTTGTATTTAATCTTAGAAGAAATCAGAGGATCCCCTGGAGCTTTTTGCAAAAGAGCATGACTTAGTGCTGGGATTTAGGAATATCATTTCATCAGCTTTGTGAACAATGTGAAGAGACAGACCAATTAGGAGGCTTTTTGTAGTCCTGTCAGCAAGAACAAAGGAGGGTCAGTGTGTACGGAGAAAAGGGGTGGATATAAGAGATCTCATGAGGTAAATCAATAAGATTTGGCAACTGATGTGATGGGGAGAAGGAAATGGGAATAAACTGTTTTAAAGCACCTACTGTATGCCAGGAATTTTGCTAAGCACGTTACAAATAACATCTCATTTGATCCTCACAACAATCCTGAGAGGTAGTTATCATTATTACCCCCATTTTGCAGTTGAGGAAACTGAGGCTAGCAGACCAGGATCTCCTAAGGTGCCTAATAAATGTTTGAAGCCAAATTTGAACTCAAGATGGAGTGGGGGAGAAAAGAGTCAAGGATGACACTAAGTTTTAAGATCTGGATAATAGGGTGTAGGGTGGTGCCCTCAAAAATAGGGGAGTTCAGAAATTGAGGAGTGGGGGAAATGACAGGCTCAGTTGTGGACATGTTGAGTCTGAGAAGCCTATAGCATATTGAGAGCAAAATTCCAAATAGGCAGAAGAGAGAACTAGACTGGATAAAGAAATCTAGGAGTCATCTGCAGAGAAGTGATCATTGAACCTAGGGAAACTGCTAAAAATCACTAAGAAAAAAGATTCATGGAAAGAAAAAAGTCCAGGGTAAGGACCTGGGGCATGCTCACAATTAGGGAGCAGGGCATAAGGGATAATCTAATGTAAACTAGCCAAATGTATAAGATAGAAGATTGGCTTGTATCTGGCTTTTTTCAAGTCTCAGCTAAAATCCCACATTTGAAAGGAAGTCTTTCCCAATCTCCTTTAATTCTTGCACCTTCTCTGAGTTGATTGCTCCAAGTTTATCCTCTATTTAGACTGTCTGTTCATAGTTGTTTACTTTGTTGTCTCCCTCATTATACAGTGAGTTCCTTGGAAGAATCTCCATTTCTTTGCATCCCTAGTATTTTGCACAGTACTTGACACGTAACAAGCAATAAATGTTTACTGATTGACTGGTTTTAATACTCTCTAATATATTTTCAAGCTGTGTGATCCTAAGCAAGTTATTTAATTTCTCTGGACTTCAATTTCCTGATCTTTAAAATGAAGGGGCTGGACTTGGTGACTTCTAAGATTCCTTCTTTAGCTATAAATCTCTGACCTTGTGATCCAGCAAATGAGACTGAGAAAGATCAGTCATACAGGTGGGAAGAGAATGAGGAGGAAATATATTAAAAAAAAAAAAAAAAAAAAAAACCTCAACTGCTGAATCCTGGGAAATCAGCAGTTTTGGATGCTACAAACAAGTAAAGAAGGATTAATCGTCTCTCACTTGGGTATTAAGAGATTACCAGTAACTTTGGAGAGAACAATTTCAGTCCAGAGATGGAATAAGAATTCAGATTTCAAGGTGTTAGAGGAACAGGAAAGGATGTAAGGGCAATAAAGATGCCTATACCTAGGAGCTCGGCTTTGTGAGGGAAGGTGTGATTTTTAGGATAGCTTAGGAATTAAAATGAAGGCTAAGCACTGTTATAAGAATTCAAGAAGATAGATCACTATGAACTGGGAATTCTTGCCTGACCCTCTGACATTTCCCCCCAAATCAGCTGTGATTCAGCTGAGGACAAGAGAGACTCCACTAAACATCTAGATATGTCTCCCATGGTGAGTGAGGCATCTTCCTTTTGCCACAACTTATTTTCCCCTCCAGTTAATTCATTATTTTTGTTCATTTAAAACTTCTTAAATTCAACAAACTCCTAATAAAATCATTTCCCTCTGCAGAGAAAAAAAATCAGAAAAAGCGAACTGCCCCTGAAACCATGTATTTCTATTATGGATATCAGTTTATTGTTGGGGTTTTTTTGTTTGTTTTCTGAGTCATTTGGGGTTAAGTGACTTGCCCAGGGTCACACAGCTAGGAAGTGTTAAGTGTCTGAGACTGGATTTGAACTCAAGTCTTCCTGACTTCAAGGCTGGTCATCTATCCACTGCACCACCTAGCTGCTCCATCAGTTTTCCTTTAAATTCAACATATTTCACAACTATCCCTTGTTTATGATTTTACCCTTCTCTTTTCTCATCTGTTCATTTTAAAATATATATTCTTTACTGATCCTCTTTCTCTTCTTTTTATATTTTATATGTGCTAACAAATGAGATAAATATATGAAGTACTTTGCAAAGCTTAATGCTATTTTCAAGTTATTGTTATCATCATCATCATTGTAGAAGCTCAGGAGTACAATGGAGAGAGTGTTGCCTTGAAGTCAGGAAAACCTGAGTTCAATTCTGGCCTCAGTTACTACCGTATGACCCTGAGCAAGTCATTTAACCTCTCTTAACTTCAGTTTGTTCATCTGTAAAATGTTGGTATTAATAATATCTATTTTACAGGATTGTTGTGAGGATCAAATAAGATAATATTTGTAAAGCACTCTATAACCTCAAAAAATTCTATAACTGCTAGTTATTGTTATTGTTACAACTGCTATTAATCTAATCCTTATCTCCTCTACCTCCAATTGAGAAAATATTTAAAGAAAAAAAAAACCCTTTATAACAAATATACGTAATAAAACAAAAATCCTACTTTGGCTTTGTCTTAAAATATGTCTCATTCTATATTTTTTCTCCATTAACCTTCTCTAAGGAGATGGTTATCATGCTTCCACTCCAAGAATTATGGTTGGTCATTGAATTGATCAGAGTTTGAGTGTCTTTTAAAGCCTTTAATCCAATTCAATAAACTTATGAAGTTCTTACTTTTGTTAAGACACTGTCTTTCTCACTTTTCCTCTTTTTCTCCATGCCTTTCTTTCTTCTCCTTCCTCTTTTCTCCCACATTTATATCCTTTTCAATTAAATAAAGCAAATGATTATCAACTGTAACTTTAATGCTTGTACCATGGACAAGGCAAAAAGTGGTAAGGGTTGGGGCAGCTAGGTGGTGCACTGGATAAAGCACCAGCCCTGAAGTCAGGAGGACCTGAGTTTAAATCTGGTCTCAGACACTTAACATTCCCTAGCTGTGTGACCCTGGGTAAGTCAATTATCTTCAATTGCCTCAGCAAAAAGAAAAAAAAAGTGGTAAGGGCCAATGGATGGAAAACCAGTTTAAGTTTTGTCTCTGATACATTCTGACACAGACACTGGGCAACCTTCGGTCTGTAGTACATGCCCTACTCCTTGATTGATTGATTTCCCTCTGTCAGTTGTCTCTCAACTTCTGGCTGGATTTAGTCACTTAATAGACAGTATGAAGACTAAAGGAAGGAGAAATATATCAGCTCCCTGAAATTCAATCCAATTTAAAAAAAAAAATTAAGTACCTATTATGTGCAAGGCAGAGCAGAAGTGGATAACAGTAAATAAAAAGCTGCCTTACAAGCCAGAGAGACAAATTCACCTCCTGCCTTTGAGGCTAACTGGATAATCTAGATATGTGGCTCACCTTCTCAGTGCCCCAGGAAACTGCTTTAAGCTCTCAAGTTGCTAGTAGAGTAGGCACTGACCCTCATTGTTGGAGGAAATAAATGCCTTCACCAAGAGTTCCCAATAGCAAAGAAATAAATCACAGATCAGGTTAAGTTTAAGCACTGTCCTAGGTGCTGAGCATACAGAAGTGAAAATGAGCTAATCTTTTACCCTCAAGGATGATAGATTGAGAACTGGAAAGATCATCAGAGATCATCTACTCTAACCCCTCATTTCATTCAGAGAAAGAGAAATGATTTGGCCAAGAACCCATAATTGGTAAGAAATCAAGCTGAGATCTTAATTTGCATTTCCTGACTTCAAATCCATTCAGTTACTGGGGAAGCTGGCATTTTTGTTTGTTGTTGTGCAGTTGTTTCAGTCATATCTGAGTCTTCATTCGGGAATTTCTTGGAAGATACTAGAGTGGTTTGTCATTTCTTTCTCATTTTACATCTGGGGAAACTGAGATAAACAGGGGTAAATGTGACTTGCCCAGGGTTACATAGCTAGTAAGTGTCTGAGATCTGTTGTGAACTCAAGTCTTCCTGATCCCAAGCCTAATACTCTACCCACTGCAACAAATAAGGAGGGGACCCATTCAGTCAATGAACATTTATCAAGTGCAGGAGGTGAATTTGTCAGAAACATCATTTGGTATTGTGTTACAGACAGGACAAGATAGCTTCTGGGGTCCTTCCTGACTCAATCATTCTGTGCTTTTAAATTCACTTTTCTTAGGAGGCTAGAGTGAGGAGCCAGACATCCTCTTAAGCATTTCCATCTCTATTGTCCTGAAGTCTAGGAGCACCTAGATAGCTTGCCATTCTTTTCCCATGGTTCCCTGGAACCCTGGTATAAAGGATGTGGAATCAATAATTCAGGGTCACATCTCTGTGGGATAGAGTCAACCCTTTATTCTCTAGGCCTGGATCTGAAGAGCTATTCAGAGAACAGGAGAGACAAAGGTGAGTGGCTAATTCAGATAAAACAGTCAAGGGGAAATAGTTGCATGCAGACCCAACTGCTTTGTGGCTTGACCCCCAGTATCCCAGCAGGGGGAGAACCTGGTTTAGCATCACAAAGGTGCCATGTGGAAAGCTTTTCCCCAAGATCATCCAGGCTGCTTGGAAGTCCTTCTTTGAGCTAAGAGTCAATTTCCATATTAAAAAATAGGGGACTGACAATCCTGGGAACAGGATTTAGAGGTAAGTAACATGAAGAACAAAGCAGAACAGAACCTAACTTACCTCAGAGGCTTCAAAAGTACTTATTTTTAGTATCAACCCATCCTCTATTAGTTGGGTAACTGACAAGGCAATGGAGTCATTGTAAAGAGCACTGCACCAAGAACACTCAAGGGAATTGGTCTGAATCTCACCTCGGCCCCAGTGCAACCTCCCTGAGACTAAGTGTTATCATGGGATCATAGATTAAGAAGTTGGAAATAACCCAGGCCAACCAATTTGTTTACAGAAGGAAGGGTTGGGCCATATTCAGTTCAATATAAATCAATAAACAATGATTAAATGTCTGCTGTGTGCCAGGCACCAAGCTAGAAAAAGTTCCTGCCTTCAAGAAGCTTATATTCTACTAGAGAGATACAGATTGTACAGATAAGTAAATAGAAAGTAATTTCAAAAACTGGAGACAAAGAAACTGAGACAGAGATGGAGAGAACTCAAGCATTAACTAGGGAAATCAGACCAAGCCTTGCAAAGGAGTTGGTACCTGAGCTGTGCTTTAAAGGAAGCCAAGGATTTATAAAAGATGAAAATGGGGAAAAGTAGGAATTGCAGACACTGGATATCCTGTGCAAAGGCACTTAGGCAAGAGATGGACTTCCAGCCATCGTGGGTTGGCCACTTGGGCAGAATGGAGGTGGTATGAAGGGAAGGGATGTAAAGGAAGGCAGAAAATGTAGGTAGCAGCCACATCGTGGAAGATTTCAAATGACTGAAGAGTTTGTATTTGATCCTAGAGGCAGAATGACAGAGTTTGAGACTTAAAAGGAAAGAGAGCGACCATTTAATGGAATCCATAAAAGGAATCTCATAAAAATATAACAAGTGGTCATGTAATTTCTGATTGAAGAAATCCAATGACGGTAATAGAGAGCCAGCAAAGTTTTCTGACAGGGGGAGTGAGTGACACAGTCAGATTTGTGTTTTAAGATTTTCTTTTTGGCCCGTGAGGATGAATCAAAGTTGAGAGTTATTGGGAAAAAAAGAAGGAAAAAAAATCTGTGAATCATTAGTTGTTTTCACCCAATGGCCAATTCCCCAGAATTCCATCTGACTGATTAAATTTCTTCCCTCTTTGTTATAAAGTTACATAGGTAATCATTTTTATTCCATTGTAAGAAATGATTAACTTTTTTTATTTTTTTTATTCTTATTTTATTAAAGCCTTTTATTTACAAAACATATACATGGGGAATTTTTCAACATTGACCCTTGTAAAACTTCCTGTTCCAAATTTTGCCCTCCTCCCTCCCCCCATTCCCTCCCCTAGATGGCAGGTAATCCAATACATGTCAAATATGTTAAAATGTTACACTTAACACTTCCTAGCTATGTGACCCTGAGCAAATCACTTAATCTCAATTGCCTCAGCAGAAAAATAAAATAAAATATATGTTAAATCCAATATCTGTATACATATTTATAAGAGTTATCTTGCTGCACAAGAAAAATCAGATCAAGAAGGAAAAAAAAATCCAGAGGTAGAAAATAAAATGCAACAAACAACAAAAGGAGTGAAAATGCTATGTTGTGGTCCACACTCAGTTCCCACAGTCCTCTCTCTGGGTGTATATGGCTTTCTTCATCTCCAGTTGTTCATCTGAACAATTGGAACTGGTTTTATTCAAAGAGATGATTAACTTAAGAGCACAGACTATCTTTTTTTTTTTTTTTGTCAGTCTCCTCAGCACTTAGCACTGACAGAAAATTGTAAATACCATATGTAATATTAACAGATCTGTTAATCTTCCTAGTAAAACAACAAATCATCCTAGTAATGGCAGGATTTCAATAATGCTTTTAGATTCCTACTCCCAAGATAATTACTCTTGACTAGGAAGAGGTGAATCACACCCTAAATTCCCCCCACCTAGAGATTTTACCTTGTGAATTAGTTTTAATTGGATCTTGGCTCCTAATACACTTGCCCCTTTCTGCTGGGATTCATGGCATGAAGAGCAAAACAATCATTGCCAATTGCCAAGGGTCACTGGGGTCTCATGACCAGGCCTCCTCCTGTATCTTGGGGGAGTTGGGTGGTCTACTGTGCTCTGCATTCATGGGACATCTCCCAGGTAGCAGGTTTGGTATCTTGTTATCTCAGTTAGAAGGCATTTTATTCCTCAATTCATGACTTTGATTTATTTCAGGACTTGACAGCACAAAGGATGACAAATTGTAAGAGCTTAATAACTAACTGCTTGTCGGTTGATTGATTCAACTGGGATAGAGGCTTTCTGAGTGGATAAAAGGTAACAGATGTGACAAATATGACTGTAGAATGGACAGGATTTGAAAATTGAATACATGTGAGAGGTAAAGGGGGAAGAGTCAAGAATGCTTTTAAGTTATTATTCTGATGGCTTGAAGAGCCCTCCACAAATATAGGGATGTTTGTAAGAGGAAAGTTTGAGGGAAATTGTATTTTATTTTATTTTAATTCCACAAATGCTGCTCTTGCAAGATACCGGTATCTGTGGAGAAATGAGAGAGAAATCCTTTTCTTTTCCTATTCTTGATGGACTCTGGAAGAAGCCCAAGGGAATGTTAGAGCACATTCAAGAGCTGAGTTTTTCCTCCATACTTGGCTCTCATCTTAACTGATGCAGAGAAATTCTGGAACAAAGCTAGCTTGCCCATTTTGCATAGACTTGACAAACTCCCAACCAATCACTTGCAATCTGTGAATCATTAGCTGTTTTCACCCAATGGCCAATTCCCCAGAATTCCATCTGACTGATTAAATTTCTTCCCTTTTTGTTATGAAGTTACATAGGTAATTACTTTTATTCCGTTGTAGGTTGCTCAAGACATTTTCCAAACACCTCTATTATGATCCCTTTACTCAAGTAGAACTTCATATAGGATTTTCCTAAACTGCCCCTTAGGTGACGAGCCCCACTGCACTTAATTAGCCTGGGCCTCCTAACAGAGAAATACAATTCATCACCAAATTTTTGATCAAAAATAGTCCAGCTTAGTTTATGGGGTACTATTATACTTGTTTCCAAGTAGCAGAAAACAAATTCCCTCCCCTCCTCACCTTCCTAACTCTAGTGTTTTGTAGTTTTTAAATGTGCAAAATGTTTGTAGCAGCCCTTTTTGTAGCAGCAAGGAACTGAAATTGGGTAGATGCCCATCAGTTGGGGAATGGCTAAATAAGCATGGTATATGAATGTAATGGAATATTATTGTTCTATAAGAAATGATGAGCGTGTTGATTTCAAAAAAAGCATGGAAAGACTTACAGAAAGTCTTGGAAAGTCATGGGAAGATTATATAATGATTAATTGTGATAGACTTGGCACTTTTCAACAATGAGATGATTCAAGGTAATTCCAATGGACTTGGGATGGGATATGCCAATCGTATTTACAGAAAAGAGACTGAATATGAGTGGAAACTTAATGTTTTCACCTTTTTTGTTTTGTCTGCTTGGCTTTTTCTTTTCCTCATTTTTTTTTTCTTTTTTGATCTGATTTTTTTTTCACACAATGTGACAAATATGGAAATATGTTTGAGAATTGCACATATTTAACCTATATGAAGGCTTGCTGCCTTGGGGAAGGGGGAGGTAAAGAAAGGAGAAAATTTTGGAGCGCAAGATTTACAAAAAATTAATGTTGAAAACTATCTTTACATCTATTTGGAAAATAAAATAATATTAGGAAAAATAAAATAAAATGGATCTCTCTAGTATTCCATCTTTTTAAAATGCTAGCAGTTTGAGTGCCATGGAGATATCAAATTATCCCTTCTTGATTCACTTAATTTATCCACCACTACCACCCCCAGTTTTTCCTGTTCTGTGGTCTTCTTTAAGGTCACCAGAGGTATTCTTCATTTTACAAATGAAGAAACTGAGGCGAAACAAAGTGAAATGACTTGTCCAGATGTATACATCTCGTGTGTCTGAAGCAACATATGTCCAGTTTATTTCTTATTCCTGTGTATTACCTCAGGCCCCAGTTAGAAACATGCTCCCTTGCTAAGTGAAATGAGCAGAACCAGATCTTTATACACAGCAACAACAAGATTATACAATGATCAATTTTGACTGACATGGCTCTTTCCAACACTGAGATGATTGAGGTCAGTTCCATCTACACCCAGAGAGAGGCCTGTGCAATGAGTGTGGAGCACAACATAGCTTTTTCACTGTTCTTGTTGTTTGTTTGTATTTTGTTTTCTTTCTCTTTTTTTCCCCCTTTTTTATCTGATTTTTCTTGTGCAGCAAGATAATTGTATAAATGTTTACATATATTGGATTTAACATATTTTAACATGTTTAACATATATTGGATTATTTGCCATCTAGGGGAGGAGAAGAAAATTTGGAACGAAAGGTTTTGCAGGGGTCGATGTTGAAAAATTATCCATGCATATGTTTTGAAAACAAAAGAAAAAGAAATATGCTCCAAGAGCAGGGTCTGTCTTTGTAGAAAGAGCACCTATAGCACATAGTGGGGACTCAATGAACCCTAGCTGACTGACTGGCTGATGTCTCCAGGATATCGTGGCTGGTTGGCAGCCTCCAAGCAAGGGCTTGCCTCCCATGGGGAGGTGGGGAGGGAGAGGCTGGCACCCGGGGCATTCTGGTTCGGGTCTGGGTCGGGCAAGCAAGAAGCAGGACTTCAGCTCGACCCGGCCCTCAGGGTCCCAGCGGGGGGGCGGGGCAGCGGCGGCAGGCCGCACCTCCACGCCCTGGGAGGGGCACGCACTGAGGGCGGAGGGGGAGGAGGAGAAAGAAGAGGAGGATGGCGGCTCTGGGCAGGCCGGCTCCACAGCTGCGGCTGCTACTCCGCGGCTTCCTCGGGCCCTTGGCTCTGAGACAGCGCTCCTCGTCGGGTCCGACTCCGAGACGCGAACCCCGGCGCCTCTCGGTGGAAGGAAACATCGGTAAGGTTCCCCAGAGCAGAACGTGCGTCTGGCCATGGGCGGGGCAGGAGCCCGAGGGGGCGGGGTCTGATCTTGCTGGAGCAGAGGCCCGGACGGCTGGTCCCGATTGGCCCTTGGGCTGGGTGGGTGGAGTCGGCCGAAGGTCCGAGCCTGCGCAGTGAGAGGTAGCTGCTCAGAAGAGGGAAGGGAGGGAAGAGAGGAGGAATGGAGGAAAGCGGGCAGTATTTGGGATGCGCGACCACGCCAGTGCAACCCCCTGAGCCTTCAGGGCCGAGAGGGACCCACTGGGCCAGGAGCCCACACTAGACCTGACCTGATCTGCATCCCCACTCAAAAATGGAAACTTTCCACTTGAAAGGCTGCAATAACGGGGAGCTCACCACTGTTTCCAAGCCCAGGGAACATTGATCTGTCTGCACCGAAAGTAATCAGGCGGCACATTTATGTACCTACTATGTGCCACTGAATGTACTCAGCTCTAGGGATACAGCCTCCAAGGAGCTCACAATCTAATGGGAGAGACAGCAAGCAAACAGATAGAGACAAATCTATACAAAGATGCAATCTACCAATTAAATAGGAAATGCTTAGGAGAGCCAAGGACAATTAGTAAGAGGAGTTGGGGAAGGCTTCCTGTAGAAGCTGGGGATTTTAGCAGGACTTCCGTGTGCCCTTCCTAAAACATGGACACGGGCCTCTAGACAGAGGTGGTTTGAATGGGCCAGAAAACAGCAGACTCCTCCCAGTGCCAGACACCAAGCCCCTCAGAGCACCTAATATCACATTAGCTTTTGCTATGACCTTGTGGGTCTCCACCAGCTCCCCCAGAGCCCTTTCAGACTAGCTGCCTGTGGCTCTGCCCTCCCTTATACTGGAGGGGCTGACTTGACATTTAAATTTAACAAACACCTAGTGTGTGGAAAGCTTGGTGCTACAATGGGGATACAGACAGAAAGAAACAATGTCTACACTGAAGGAAGAAACAATGTCTACACTGAAGGAGTTTACATTTCTACTGAAAAGAACTTAGAGGCAAATGATTTAATACAAAGTATACACAAGGCACTACAAAGTTTCCTCCTAATTAATGATTTTAATCACTAAGCTACCATCTGCCAGGGAGATAAAGCCCAAGGTCCCTGCTCTTGTATATGGACTCTTTATAGCAGAAAACGGAAGTTGTGGTTCCAAACCGAGATGCTGATGGACTTTGCCCAGTTCCTAGCCTGTTCTAATTATGGATGAACTCCTCAATTGCAGCTTTAGGGAAATAGTAGACTGATCTCCAGCCCCTCTGCCTGCCTCCCAAGTCAGAGTTGTAAAAGGCATCAATGATGGATCACTTGCCAGATTTAATGGTCTTTTCTCAGGACTCACCCTTCCTGAGCTCTCTGCCACTTGTCACATTATTGATCTTCTCTTCTACTGGTTATTCTGTCCTCTAGTTTTTCTAACTCCTATTTGATAACCCCTCAGTCTGCTTTGCTAGTTTTTCATCTAGATTATGCCCTTTCACCTTGGGGGTTCCCAGAGTCTCTGTCCTGATTCCCTTTTTTCTCCCTCCATCTTGCTTGTTGATTTCATCAGCTCCCATGAGTTTAATTGCCATCACCAAAAAATGATCCCCAGATCAACATGTCTCAGCCCTAACCAGGATCATGTCACCAACTGCCTTTTGGACATCTTGAACTAGATGTCCCACAGATATCTCAAAGTGAACATGTCCAAAAATGGAACTCATTATCTTCTTCTACCAAATCTCTTCCTCCAAACTTCCCTTTTCTTTTAAATTGCTTTTTATTTTATTCAATCAGGAGGGAAAAAAAAAAAAAGCTTTCCTTCTCACTCTATCCCTCCAAATGACAGAAAAGGAAAAGCCAATTCCCTGTTACAGACATGTATAGTCAAGCCAAATAAATTTCCACAGTGGCTGTATCCAAGTTATACATACACAAATGAGCATACGTCACCTTATTCTATGTTCTCTTTATGTCCCCTTTCTATTAGGTGGAGACTAGCTTGCTTCATCAGTGATGGAAATCACTTTCCAGTAGTGGCTGGTGATTACACTGGTCTGTGTTCCTAAGCCCTTCAAAATTGTTGTCTTTACCATATTGTTGTTTTGCATACATTTTTCTTCTGCTTCTACTCACTTTATTCTGTTAGTTCAGTTAAGCTTTCCAAGGTTTCTCTGTAATGGTCTCCATCATTTCTTTCAGCATAGTAGTTTTCTTTCACTTTTCTATGTCATAATTTGTTCAGCCATTCCCCAATTTATACTTCCCCTCAGATTCCCACTTTGCCATCTTAAAAAGACCTATAAAAATTTTTAACCTTAGTTAGAATATGTTTTGCTTAGGACTAATCCTTCCCTTTATCTCTTGTTATTGTTATGAATCATTTTTGTTATGTCTGACTCTTCATGACCCCATTTGGGGTTTCCTTGGCCACGATACTGGAGTGGTTTGCCATTTCCTTCTCCAGTTCATTTTAGAGAAGAGGAAACTGAGGAAAATAAGGTTAAATGACCAGCTCAGGGTCACACAACTAGTAAGTGCCTGAGGCTATGTTTGAACTCACTGAGAGGAGTTTTCCTGACTCCAGGCCAGATGTTCTATCCCCTATACTACCTAGCTTCCCCTCTAATCAAATAAATTTAATTTAATTATCTTCCCTCTCATTCCCTCCTTCCTTATCCCCTTTCCTGATAAATTCCCCATTGAGTGATAAGTAGTTTTGTACTCGTGTGTGTGTGTGTGTGTGTGTGTGTGTGTGTGTATTCCATCCAGATGAGAATGAGGTTGTTCTTTCAACTGCTTCCTCCTACCCCCTCCTTCTCATTTGTAAAGATGTTTAATTGCATTCTCTGATTATGTATGATAATTTTACCCACCATTCCTCTCTTTCTCCTGCATATTCCTCTTTCCATTGGTCTCTTAACATCATTAAGATATAAGAGAATCACTCCCAACTCTTGCCTAGAGCAGCTAAATGGGGAGCATTTAGAGTTTCAACCCTCAAGTCAAGAGGGCAAGAGTTCAAATCTGGCCTCAGACATTGACTAGCTGGGTGATCCTGGGCCAGTCATTTTTACACATCTATACAATTTCCTCATTTCCTTATCTATACAATGAGCTGGAGAGGCAAACCACTCCAATATCTCTGCCAAGAGAACCTCAAATGGGGTCACAAAGAATAAGACATGACTGAAAACAACCAAAACCCAAGAAATATGATCCTTGATAATTATTGAGTTCACATTTATAGCATCGCCCAATATTAGAATATAATCTATCTATCTATTTATTTTTGCTTTTTGCTGAGGCAATTGAGGTTAAGTGATTTGCCCAGGATCACACAGCTAGGGAATGTTAAGTCTAAGACAAGATTTGAACTCAGGTCCTCCTGACTTCTGGGCTGGTGCTCTATCCACTGTGCCACCTAGCTGCCCCCATATAATCAATTTATTCTTGTATATTGTTTTTACATGTGTGATGCTGATTCTCATTTCAACATCTGGAAAAGAAGGAAATACTAGCACCTGCCTCACTGAATCCTTGTTTGGATCAAATGAGATATCATACGTAAAGTGCCTTGCAAACTCTAAAGTGCCATAGAAATGTTAGCTATTAGCACTGACTATTATGATTGCTGTTACCCAACTGCCCGTAAAATTAGAGAGATCTTATCTGCTGTAATCAAGCAGGAAAACCTGCCCTAAACAGTAACCACATCCTCCTGTGTGTGCCCTCATTTAACAGTCATAATTCCATCCTCTCAGCCGAGAAGTGAACCATCTTAGCCCATTTGGGAGAAAGGCAGGTTATTTTGATCACCTCACTCATTCTCAATGCCAGATGAGCCCTATCTTGTTTTATTTCTCATTAGGTCACGAAATGAGGGCCAGATATAGGGAAAAATTGAGGATGCTGTAGAAACTGGTCTTTTTAATTATTGACTCTTTGATTGCCTGAAGCCTGGAGCTTCAGTTCTTCTTCTGAAGACCAGAGTAAATCTTTCAAGTTCTCTTTATTGAGTAGCTTATTGTAATTGCCTCTATTCTCAGTGCTATGTATGGACATTATTACAGTCCAGGCTCTCTTTCTTCCTGGCCTTCTTAAAAAAAAAAAAATTGTCTTTATTTTCAAAATTTATTCAAAGATAGTTTTCACTATTCACCCTTGCCAAACCTTGTGTTCCAAATTTTTTTCCCTTCTTTCCCCCACCCCTCCCCTAGATGCAAGTAATCCAATATATGTTAATATGTACAATTCTTCTATACTTTCCTGGTCCTTCTTTATCCACTCTTAATTCCTTGGGTCCCAGGAGCTCTGGACTATAGAATTCTAAATTTAAAGTTGGAAGAGACCTTGGAAATTATTAAGTCCCTGTGTCCAAGGGGCTATAAAACTGGATATACCCTTTGACCCAGCAATACCACACTAGGTTCATATCCCAAAGAGATCATTTAAAAAAAAAAGTAGGGGAAGAATATTTGTAAATATTTATAACAACTTTTTATAGTGATAAAGAATTAGAAACTGAGGAAGAATCCATCATTTGAGGAATAGCTTGGTTTGTGATTATGATGGAATACAATTGTGCTATAAGAAATGATGAGTAGGATGCTCTCAAAAAAACCTGGAAAGACTTACATGAACTGATACAAAATGAAGTGAGCAGAAGCAGGAAAACAAAGGACACAGTGACAACAATATTATATGATGATCAATCGTGAATAATTTAGTGTCAGCAATACAATATTGCAACACAATTCTGAAAGACTCATGATGAATAAATGCTACCTGCCTCCAAAAACCTGAGAGAGGTTTGTTTTTTGTTTTTTTGTTTTTTTACTGAGGCAACTGGGGTTAAGTGACTTACCCAGGGTCACACAGCTAGGAAGTATTACGTTTCTGAGCTTGGATTTGAACTGAGATCCTTCTGACTTCAGGTGCTCTATCCATCATGCCATCTAGCTGCCCCTCTGAGAAAATCTGAGTGCAGATTGAAACAAACTCTTTTTACTTTATTTTGCTTTCGTTTGGTTGTGGGTATTTTGGGGGGCAGGGGGAGCAGTGTCTATTTCTTTTTTCACAACATGGCTAATATGGAAATATGTTTTACATGACTGCACATGTATGATCTATATCACTTGCCTTCTTCACTGAGGGGAGGGGAGGTAGAGAATTTGGAACTCAATTTTTTTTAAATAAATAATTGTTCTTTACAAGTAATTAAAAAAATAAGATATAAAAATTTTAAAAGAATTTGTTAAATCCAACTGCATGGATTTTATAAGTAAAGAAACCGAGGCTCAGAAATCATATTACTTGCATAAAGGTAAAGGTAGGGATTTAAGCTAAGACTCCAAAGCCATTGTATCAAGCAGAACTGAGCCTTCATATGTTTATCACCCACTAGAGTTAGGCTCCAAGATCATAAGCTTATTGCTTGGCAAATTCCAGTTTCTGCAAATTTCCTTTGTGTTTTCAGTTCCATTTGGACCCATTGGGTTCCATGTCTCTGCTCCTGTACTTTAGGCATGAGGAGAGTACCAGTGGCCCCAGGTTTGGAGAAGGGCTGGACACCTATGAATGATTGTAAAAGAGAAGGAAACTAGAACATTCACATCACACTTAAAAGTTTACAAACATTTTTTGTATACTTTATCTCATTGAAATCATGTAACCACAGTTTGTTTGTTTGTTTGTTTTCCAAAGGCACTGCAGGATTATTGGACTTCATTAGAGATTGGGAATTTGAGGTTCAGAGGAGTTAAAGGACTTGTCCTTGGTCACACAGCTCCTGAGTGTCAGATAACCCAAGTTTTCCTTAGTCCAAGCTCAATATGCTCTGTGTCCTCTCCCTACCTCCTACCATTCAGTCAATCACTGGCTTTCCCTCAGTCACTTTCAGCCTGCTTTTACAAAGATTTGCCTTTCCACTCAGTTTTAGGAGGAAACCACCCATTTTGTTGTCATCTCTACTGGAGTTATTCAGTAGCCATTACCCACCAGGTCCATTAGGGGCTGTTTTTTGTAACTCCTTTGACCCTAAATTAGAAATCATCTGTGATTATACTCCAGTTAAGACAGTGAGAAGCCCTAGTCCTAAAAACCAAGCTGGGAGAACAAGGGGCTCAATGATAAGTGACGCTGGAATCATTTAAGGGTTACTTTTCCTTTTTGAAGATGTCATTTTCTTATCTGGCTCACCAAGTACATTTGATGCCTTCTGCACTTACTCTCATCTCTATAAAAGGGATTATTGAGTCATATCCAGAGAAAGGCAGCTAGGTAGCACTGCAGTGAATAGAACCCTAGACTTGGAATCAGGAATACTCATCTTCACGAGTTCAAATCTGGCTTCAGACAGCTTACTAATTGTGGACAAATCATTTAACTCTGTTTGCCTCAGTTCTTCAACCGTAAAAGGAGTTGGGGAAGGATATAGCAAATCATTCCACTAAATTTGCCATGAAAACCCAAATAGGGTCATGAAGAGTCAGACATGAGTGAAATGGCTGCACAACAACAATAAAGAAAGAATTGATGGGTAGATAAATAATTTTCACTTGGAAAGCCTAACTAGGAGGGCACCGATGAGGAGGTAACACCTGAACTTGGTCTTGAAGAAGAGAAAGACTAAGGGTGTAGAGGCGATATCAGGAGGAATTCAAATCTGACCTCAGATACTTAATACTAGCTGTGTGACTCTGGATAATCGGCTTAACCCCCCAAAAAAAATTTTTTTTGAGAATCACTCCCAATTCTTGCAGATAGAGGGTCAACCCTGCACTCAGGAGAGCTTCTGCTCTAATTTTGGGAATCACAACTAGCACATAACATCTTACTGGATCTGATTGGCTTTCAAGATGCTCCTGTGTACCCATCCAGTATGGTCTGGAAGGAAGGGCATCTGCTCAAGTTACAGGACCAGAGTTCAAATCCCATTTCACATGGCTCCTATCTATGTAACTTTAGGCAGTTAACTGATCTGGGCTTCAGTTGTCTATAATATATTATAAATAACATAATAGAAGCAAATGAGCTATTAAAGTTAATATTTGACGAAACTAAAGATTGCTGCTCAGGTAAGGGCTTACCACTCAACAAAAACTTCTGGGAGAACTAAAGAGAGGATTGGCAGAAACTCAATGTAGTTCAACATACCAAGATAACTCTAAATTGAGAAGTGACAAAGCTATAAAAGGAACTACCATAAACACATAATAGGAGCAACAAATTGTCTTTTGGATTTATAAATAAAGGTAGAATACCTTACCAACAAAAGATAGAGGGGAATCACTGACGATAAAGTGGACAATTTTGATTATTAGAAATAAATCTTTTGCATAAATGAAGCTAGTGTAGTCAAAATTAGAAGGTAAAAAGTTTATTGAGAGGAAAGGTATTTGGAGAATATATTTCTCTGAGAAAGTCTCATTTCCAAGATATATAGAGATCTGATTTAAATTTATATAAATAAGAGCCATTTGCCATTTGATAAATGGTCAAAAGATATTAATAGGAAGTTTTCAAAAGAAGAAACTTGAGTTATCAATAACCATAGGAAAAAATGTTCCAAATCACTAATAATGAGAGAAATACAATTTATTGTAGCATTGTAGTTCTACTTGACACTTTTCAAATTGGCAAATTTGGAAGAAAAAATAAAGGAAAAACATTGGAAGGGCTATGGGAAAACATATATTAATGCATTGTTGGAGGAACTTTGAAATGGAAAATCTGGAAAACAATTTGTAATTATGCCCCCAAAGTTGCTAGACTGCATACTTTTTAACCCAGCAGTACTACTGAAAGCCTGTACCCCAAAGAGATCAAAGCAAGAAAGGAAAGACTCATAGATGGCAGCTCTTTTTGTAGAGACAAGGAACTGGAAACCAAAAAGAAGGAATGTCTATCAATTGGGAAATGGTTAGATAAAGTTAGTGTATGTAAATATAATGGAATACTGTAAAAAAAAAAATAATTAAAAGGACAATTTCAGAGAAACCTGATGCAGAGTAAAGTAAGCAAAACCAAAGAAAATAAATTATACAATGACAACACTAAAAACAAACAACTTTGACAGACTCAAGAACCCTGATCAGCACAATGACTAACCATGACTGGAGTATGGACTGATAATTAAGAATGCTCCCATATCCTGACAAGTAAAGGGATTTATATGCAGAATAAGAAATATATTGAATGTGACCATTGCAAGAATTTGTTTTGTTTGAACATCCATATTATAAAGGTTTTGGTTTTCCTTCCCCTCCGTTCTCCTCCTCTCCTCCCCCCCCCCCCCGCCTACCCATCGTAGTGAAGAGTATAAGAGAGAAAGAAATACATTTTTGATAATGAAAAAATAATTTTTAAAAATGTCATTTCTTTTGCAGCTGTGGGGAAATCCACCTTTGTGAAGTTACTCCTGAAAACCTTTCCAGAGTGGCATATAGCTGCCGAACCAATAACAACATGGCAGAACATCCAGGCTGTTGGCACACCAACAGTAAGTTTTCAAAATGCTAGAACCCTGGCAGCAAGGATGGTAGGAGGGGGTAGTAGACTGACCTGCCATTGAGGTTGAACTTTTTATGGGTGGGGCAAGAAATACTCTTTGTGTTTTCCTGAATCTACCTCATGCCAGTTTCACTGCCCCAAAGAAAGGAGACAAAACTTGGTTGAGAGGTAGTGTGGCTAGTATAAAGGATGCAGACCATGGAGTTCTAGAGTAACAGAATTCAGATCTGGAAGGGTCAGCCTGGTTCACCTTGACCAATCCATACAGGAAAAAAATCTCTCTGAAAGTTTATGCTCTTGCCTCTGCTTGGAGACTTCTAAGGAGGGGGAATCCAGTATCTCTCAGTGGAGGCCATTTTGCTTTTAGGCAGGTCTCATCCTAACATCAAGCCTAAATTGACATCTTTTCAATTTTTACTCACTTCTGGTATGTTTCAGTCCTCTGGAACCAAATGGAGTAAGTCTAATCCCTCATCCCTTACAGCCACTTTTATTCTCCATCCCCCAGCCTCCAGTCTTTTCTTCTTCAGGACAATTCCTAACCAGTTCCTCTAACTGATCTTCCTATGCCGTGAACTCCCAGCCATGTACTGTCCTTGTTAATCACCTCTGGAAACTGTAGCTTATCAATGTCATTCTTAAACTCTGATGTTAAGACCTGAAAACAATATGCTAGGTGACATTTGGTGAAGGCAGAGTATACTGAGACCATCTCCTTATTTCTGAAAGCTATTGATTATTTTCAGACAGATAGTTAAATCCACCCATACTTTCCCCATCCTAAACTTGTTTTTTAAGATTTTTTTTGTTCATTTTGAACTTGACAAACATAAACAGACATGAACATTTTCATATACAAAGAATGGAAAAAGAAAACAGTGTATGAACCATGATTCTCTATTATATACATCTTAGTTATGTAAGTATATAATCAGCTTAACATATTGACTTCAAAACTGGCCATCCTGTCAGTATCTCCCTTTAAACTCTCCTCTGTGCTTTAAAAAGGTACTTTAATGACCCTATTTTCTTCCCCTTCCTTTTTTTTTTTTTTTTGTATTATCACACCACCATCCTATCATCCTCCTTTAAAATTGCATATACCCCTATTGTAATAAATAAGCCTAATTTAGCAAAACAAATCCACACACTGGCCATTTCAGAAAATATATATTGAGTTTGGCACTATCACTTCTCCTTCAGAAAGTGGGTAGCAGGCTTCATCATCTGTCCTTGCAGTTGTAATTGGCCATTGCATTAAGATCTTAAAAGACTTTCAAAGTTGTTTTTCTTTATGATTTTTTTTTGTTATTGTTCATTTTTTTCAGTCATATTCCATTCTATAATTAATGGTCATCCTTTTGGTTTTTATTTCTTTGCTTCAAGAAAGAGTCCTGTTGTAACTATTTTTGTACATATCTAAATCCTTTCTCTCTATTTTTAATTCAGCTTTATTTTACTTTTAGTTCCAAATTCTCTCCCTCCCACCTCTACTGAGAAGCAAGAAAAACAAAATCCATTTTACACACACACACACACACACACACACATACACACACACACACACACGCAAAAGAAATTCCCACATTAGCCATATCCAAAAAAAAAAAAAAGAAGAAAGAAAATAAAATATGTCTTAATCTTTATTCTGAATCCATCCGTTTTCTCTTTGAGGGTAAATAACATTTTTTAGCTTGAGGCCTTTGAAATTGTGATCAGTCCTGTTGATTAGAGTTCCTAAGTCTTCCAAAATAGTTTAACCTTACAGTATTGTTGTTACTGTAAATAAATTGTTCTCTTGGTTCTGCCCACTTAGCTTTACTTTAATTCATTCAAGTCTTCTCAAATTTTCTGAAGTTATCTCCTTTATCTTTTCTTACATTACAATAACCCATAGCCTTCATATAAAGTAATTTGTTCAACTATTCCCCAATTGATAGGTCCCTGTGGTTTTCAGTTCTTTACCAGTACACATGCACACACACATGCATACAATCAAAAAGTTAATATAAATATTTTTGTATTTTTTCCTCTTTCCTTGATATCTTTGGATATATTTGGGGTATAGACCCAATAATATTGTCATCGAGCCAATGATTATGTCATGGAGAGGGGGGAAAAAAAACAAAAACAAAAAAAAAAAACCTAGAGAGAAAACTATAGACCAATATCTCAAATGAACAGTGACAAAAAAATTTTTAGTTCCAAATTTTTTTCTCCCTCCCTTCCCTCCCTCCCCCTCTCCAAAAGAGCAAGCAATCTGACATAGGTTATACATGTACAATCATTTTAAATATATTTCCACATTTGTCATGTTGTGAAAGCACTATCAGAACAAGAGGGAAAAATTGTGAGAAAGAAAAAGGAAACAAACAAAAATGAAAATAGTGTGCTTCAATGCTTATTCACAGTGCAGATGGCATGTTTCCATCCCAAATCTGTTGGAATTGTCTTGAATCACTGAATTACTGAGAAGAGCTAGATCTTTCAGAATTGATTATCATATAATCTTGCGTTACTGTGCACAATGTTCTCCTGGTTCTATTCCCTTGACTCAGCATCAGTTCATGTAAGATTTTCCAGGCTTGTTTGAAATCATCCTGCTCATCATTTCTTAAAGAACAATAATATTCCATTACATTCATAAGCCATAACTTACTCAGTCGTTCTCCAACTGATGGGCATCCACTCAATTTCCAGTTCCTTGCCACTACAAAAAGAGCTGCTAGCAACAATTTTACACATGTAGGTCCTTTTCCCTCTTCTATGATCTCTTTGGGATACAGACCCAGTAGTGAGGGTACCTGTCTCACAGTCCCTCCAGTAGTTGTCATTTTCTTTCAGATACAGCTAGGTGGTGCAATAGAGAGAGTGCTGGAGTTGGGATTAGGGAGACCTGAATTTAAAACACTCCAACACTTAATTAGTGATGTGATCCTGAAGAAATTACTTAAAATGTGAGGTGGAAATGCAGAGTTGATTTTAATTTTCATTTTTCTTGTTAGAAATGATTTGAGCCTTTTTTGTATGCTGATAGATTGGGTGTTCCTACCCTTTGACTCTTCATCTACTGGAGAATAATTCTTGAAATCCACATATTTCTTGGACATCAGATCTTTATCATCAATATTTGCAAAAGATTTTTAAAAGCCAGTTAATGGTTTCCTCTCTAACTCTTTTATTTTGGTTTATACAAAATACTTTGCAGTTTTATGTAATTAAAAGTGCCCATTTTATCTGAAGTGATCCTCACTATCTTTTATTTGGTCAAGAACTTTCTCCTTATCTATAATTGTCAATTTAAGTACTATTGTTATTTTAATTATTTTGCAATGGCCTACTTATGAGCAAATAATGTTTCTTTAATTATTGAAAATGGTCTTTGTTTTCATAAATAGTGCTTTGTAGTTGTAGTCATATAGTAAGTAGACACCCAAATAAATGTTTTATTTGGTAATTATTTGGAATGAATTTTTCTCATTCTAATTCTTACCTCTGGTTTTCTTTGTAGAATTCAAAAATGCTGGTGATTTGTGTTGATTTATTTTCTATCCTGCAACTTTTTGCTCAGGTCATTTCACTTTTTATTTGAGTTGATTCTTTGAGGTTCACTAGCAAGGCCATCACATTGTAACCAGCAAGAAACAGTAGTTTCCTCTTTACCTATGTGTATTCCCCAAGTTTCTCTTTCTTTTCTTACTACTTTCACTGGCATTTCTAGAGATAATAGATATCTTTGCTTTGTCCCTGACTTTATTGGAAAGTGTTTCTTCATTAATATATATAATAATGACTTTTGATTTTCAATAGATAATACTTCCTAAAGCAAAGAAAAGGATTATTTATCTATTTCTATGATGCTTTTTGTTGTTCTGTTTTTAAACAGAAACAGATACTAGATTTTGTCAAAAAGCCTTCTGAGATCCTATCAACATAATCATGCACTTTTTTTATTTTGGGTTTTAATATGCTGTTATATTTGATTTTTCCATATATTAAACTAACTGTACATTCTTAATATAAAGCCAAGTTGGTCATAGTGTAAAATCTTTTAATTATGCTGTTGAACTTCTTTGTTAATATTTTATTTGATATTTTTGTGTTACTGTTCATTTTGGTCTATTGGTCTATAGTTTTCCTTTTCTATGCTTTTTTTTTTTCCCTCTATGACTTGAGTATCAGGATCATATTTGTACCATAAAAAGAGTTTGTAAGGATCTCTCCTTTGTTCTATTTTACCATCTGTTGTTAATTGTTCTTTGAACATTTGATGGAATTCACTTGTGAATCCAGATGATTGTAGTGATTTTTCAATGGCTTATTCACTTTGTTTTTCTGATACTGAATTATTTAAATCACCTATTTCTTATTCTGACAATTGAGTAATTTTCATTTTTGTAATCAAATAAGTTATCTACTTTGTTGGCATAGAATGAAGATGAAATAATTTCTTGTACTTTCTGTAATTTAACTTGATTTGGGATTTTTTTTTTCATTTTTGGTTCAATTTTATTTTTCTTTCTCATTTTAAAATCAAACTTTATTTCCCCCCCAAGATTATTTAATTTACTTATTTAATTGATATTTTTGCCCCAATCACATTCAGAATAATCTTTTTACATTTGTTTCTGATTTTTTTTTGAGTTCTAGGTTCTCTCCCTTATTCCTACCCACATATGGTTATGCAAAAATTTCTATTAAAAAGTCAAGTTGTAAAAGAAAATATAGATTTTCCACCTAATGAAAATAAAAACCCTCAAGAAAAATTAAGTTTAAAAACAGAGAGAGAGAGAAACACACACACACACACACACACACACACTTTAATCTGTATTCAGACACAATCAGTTCCTTTTCTGGATATGGATATAATTTTTCATCATAAGTCCTTCAGAGTAGTTGTGGATAATAAAATCACACTTTTTAAAAAAATTAACCTTGTTTTATTTAACAGTTCAACTTTTAGATTTTATTTTGATTAATCTCTTCTTTGATTTACAGAATTCACTTGTTATTCAGTTAAGGTTTTTTGATTTGTTAGGTTTTTTATTATTGTTATTTGATTAATACATTAGTTTGTTCATTCTCTTTTTATTGAAAATCTTTAAGTGCATTCCAAAAGTTTAGCTTTATTGTCTCATTTTTGTAGAAAAGTGGCCAGATCATTTAATGGTAGATCTCTGAAAATTACTGAACAGAGATGAATTTATCCATACCAGGCATAACGCCTTTATAAAAATTGATGGTGTCCTGGGCATTCAAAATCTCACAAACAAATGTGAAAAACCAGAAGCATGGAACACATTACTTACTAATCACATTATTATATAACATATGTGATATATCATAATTATATAATATATAAATTACAAGATATGAAATTATAATCACAATATATTTTATATAACAATATATAATTACATAATTATTAAGGAGATATTAAGAAAGGTCAAAGTCCTTGATCTCACAATCTATTAGGTAAGAGTAGCTAATATTTCTATAATTGTTTTAAGGTTTACAAATGTTAACTCATCCTCACAACAAGGAATTAATTATATTAATTATAGCCACTTTATCCATGAGGAAACTGAAGATGACAGAAATTAAGTGACTTGCCTGGAATTAATCAGCTAATAAGTGTCTGAGGTAGAATTTGAATTTGAACTCAGATCTTCCTGACAGATCTGTTCACTGTGGCACATAGTTCCTAGGATACTAATAAGCAGTCTCAAGGCTTGTCTGGTTCTGTCTCCTGTGCTTCAAATGGAGCTGCTGGGTACTGCTTCATTAATTACCCTGGTGATGCTCTGCGTCTGGTTTCTCTGGACCAAGCACAAGGTTGGTTTTTCCTCCTCCTCTGTGTACTTTGTTTTCTAGCTACTCTGGACTTCAAGATTCTGGCAGTCTTTTTGTGTGGTCATGAACTAAACTGGGGAACTTCTAGCTGTTTTTTATTTGACTTTTTAAATCATTCTTCCTTTTGGTCCATTTTGAGTGTTTGTAGATCTGGATTTCTCCTGCTATAGTATACTACTATTTCTTCATGAGTCTGCCCTTTCTTCTGGCTTTTCTTAGAGAGTTGGGAGTCAGTTATAGTCCTTGTAGCCAGATCATTTTTCCCCTCTGAAACTTTGCTTAAACTTGTTATGAAATGACTCTTTTTTGTTTGCCTCTTGGGCTTCTGTTAGTCCAGAGTATTTCCTTATTGTGTTTACTGTTCGGTTTATTCATATAATAAAGGGGGTGGGGCCCCTCTTTCAAAGTTGGTAGACTTCAGGATCATTTACCTAGATTTTCCTCTTGTGACCTTCCTTTCTCCCCAACCTCAGTTGGTTTCTGATTTTTTTGTTTGTTTGTTTAAACTTATTATGAAATTACTCTTCTTTGTTTACTTGGACTTCTGTTAGTCCAAAGTATTTCCTTATTGTGTTTATTGTTCAGTTTATTCATTATAATAAGAGGGTGGGGCTTCCAAAGTTGGTGGACTTCAAAATCATTTACTTAGGTTTCCCTGTTGTGACCCTTCTCCCTACCTCATTTAGTTTCTGATTTTTTTTTTTTCCCCATCTGGAAATCTGAACTAGATAGAGTGCAAATCTTAACTAGATAGAGTAGCCTGCCATTCTTTTTCTCTGCTTTTGGTGGCTAGATGTGAGAGAGCTGAGAACTTTACCATGCTGATTCATGGCATCTTAAGCAAGAGTGTATATTCCTCAATTACCATGGGGTGGTGCTCTTGGGTCACCCGAGTGATTCTCTGCCCTAGGTCAGAGCTGGGTGTGCGGGGGTTCCAGAAATGTCCTTGGCTTTTTGAAAAATTAAATTCTCACCAAGCCAGAACAAGTCAGAACATTACTAACAGCTCTATTTCTGCCAGAGTGCCAGCTCCAGCAGGTGTCTACACCATTCCAATGCCGCTTCTGGGCCAGCCTTGTGAACAAATTCCCAAATTTCTCACCTATTTCAGATGGCCATTTTTGTATATTCAAACAATGAATTTCTTTTTGGTGTGATGTTTTTTGGTGCTCAATGTCCAGCACCTTCTGATTCTTTTCTCAAAGAAATCCAAATGCCCAGCCTATCATATAGCTACATTCTCCTACTGGTTGGCCAGTAGGAGTGAGCTTCTGCCTTCTGGAATGAATGAATGAATGAATGACCAAGCATTTGTTGCTCATTTACCAAGCACTATGCCATCTGAAGATTCCAGAAAAGACAAACAAAAAAGTTTCTCCCCTCAAGGAGCTTATGTCCTAATAAGAAAATGGACAATGGTGCAGAGGGATCTAATTCCAAACCAGAGAAGATGGGGAAAAAAAAAAATAATAATAAGTTCTCCATCTGAAGCTCAGGGAACAAAGGTAGAAGCTGAGTTCCAGTTGTGGGAGACATAGGGCCTCCCCTGCCACTACTGGATCTCTACAAGATCAATAGGAATAAGCCTGAGGAGCTCTTTTCCTGTTCCAACCTCCACTATCTAATTCCTATCAGATCTTGGATACCCACTCCCTACCCCAACCTTATTTCTGCCTGATCTTGGGGACCCCAGTCCTTTCCCAGAAACCCCTTCAAGGTTCATGTGGCCTTCCTACCTGCCCTGATACTGAACTATAGGTAACACTGGACCTTTCTATCTGACTGACTCAAAGCTGAATCTTCCTAGGTGTGTTGTCCCCCATTAGGATGTGAACTCCCTTAGAGTATGTACTGTCAATTCTTCTGGATTCTTAGGATCATAGATTTAGAGGCAGAGAAGGGACCAGAGATACATCAGGCTCTCAGCTCTGTCAGGGAGCTACTGAGTCATGGAGATATTTGATGATTTTCTCAAGGTCACAAAGGTGAACCCAGATCTTCCTGGCTGGAAGTCCCATGCCCTCTCCACTCTCTTATGGCTGCTTTTGGTACAATGCTTCCTACATGGTAAGTGCTTAGGAAATGCTTTTCTGTTCATTCCATTCATATGAAACCTTGAGAACCATTTAGCTGGAGGCAGCCAAAAAGCAAACCCAGTGCCAGGTTGCCAGAAGGAACTTAACTCCCAGGCTAGAGGTGGACAGTGGACTGGAGTCAGTGCCCCAGAGCAGACAAGTGGGCGGCTGCTGCCCAGGAAAGCTGTTTATCAGACATTTGCAGACAAGGCACCTGAACACTGGCATAGGGCTTAGTACTCACAACTCAAGGAGCAGCAAGAGTAAACTTGTGGAGAGAGTGCAGAGTGGGATGGCTCTGCCCTGTGAGTACCAGGCAGTGAGCAGTGGGATTGTGGACTGGCACTGGCAGAATGATAGCACACAGAGTTTGGTGGTGGTATGGAGCAGTAGCAGCTCTGGGGAAGAACTCAGACTGACATAAGAGGGACTAGAGGAGAGGATGGAGAGGGAAGAACAGATTCTGAGGAGCTAGGGAGCCTCTACAGCCCCTTAGCCCATCTACAGCCACTGTGCCATCATCTAAACCCAGCAGAACCGAAGCTCTCCTAACTATTGAGCCAAGCCCAAGCACAGATTTGCTGGTTGGATTGTACTGAGCCATGGACCTCAGCTACAGACTCCAGACCCTAGCTACCTGAATGAGGTAGACCCCAGAGACCTGACCAAATGGACTTTCTTCTAGCCAAAAAGTACTCCAGCAGATCCTGTCCCTTAGAGCAGGAAGGCAGAGCTGGAGCTGCTGAAGGGAAGGCCTCGGCTCTCCCAAGGTCCCAACCAACACAACTCTCTTTGGTCACTGGATCATTAACAATATTTCCCTTTTTTTAAGACTCCTCCTTCACTCCTTCTGTGTTCCGATATTCCGAGAACTGGCTTCATACCCAGAGATCCGATCGTCCTTCCCACTGTCTCTCATTCCTGCTTTCTCCCAAAGAGACAGAGAGAGATCAGTGCACACACACACACACACACACACACACACACACACACACTGGAGGTATAGGTCATCCTCCTTTCTCCACATCCCACCTATCCCCCTCCTAGACTCTGCCATTGCTGCCTCCATCTTCCTTGCACTTCAGCCACATCATATCAGGATGGTCATGGCCTTGATTTCACCATTACCAGAGGTGTTGTATTTCTGTCATCAAGAATTCTACAATCCCTTTATCTGATCCCCCCTAACTCTCTTTTCTGTGGCTCATTCCTCCCAGGCTGCCAACTTCACTTCTAAGCTATCTCAGCTTTCATTTTCTTCCTATTCCACTCTTGACTCCATGGGTAACCAGTTCACCACAGTTGATAAGAAATAAATAAATACATGTTGACTTATTTCTGTCATCCACCCTACTGCCAATACCCTTATGATGCTAGATCATGCTGGAGCAGTTGCACAGCCATGCTGACTGGGTCTAGGACTTTATGTCATGAATCTCACCAGGGTCTCCTGGTCAGGGAAGTCTTTTGCTCTTCTCCAGTTTAGAAATTCTCCATTGCAGCTATTCAAAGCAGTTTCTTTTCTCCTGAAGCCTCCCACACCACCTTCTGCCCTATCCCTCTGAGCAAAACATTGCCTCATATTTTACTGAGAAAATAAAGATCTATCTCAGAGCTCTCACCCCGTTCCTTCTAACTCCAAACCTCTGGCATCATCCCCTGTTCTCTACTCCTTTGTTCCAGTCTGATGAAGAGGTCACCCTTTTTTCTTTTAAATAGTATTTTATTTTTTCTAATTACATGTAAAAAAAAAATTTTAACATTTATTTTTATTTATTTTTTATTATTAAAGCTTTTTATTTTCAAAAAAATATGCATAGATATATATATTCAATTTGTCAAGTATTTTAACATAATTAACATGTAGTGGACTTCCTGCCACCTAGGGGAGGAGTGGGGACTGGGGGGGGGGGGGGGAATTTGTAACAGAAAGCTTTGTAAGGGTCAATGTTGAAGAATTATCCATACATATGTTTTGCCAATAAAAAGCTTTAATAAAAAAAAGAATTACTCATACATGTTTTACAATTAAAAAGCTTTAATAAAAAATATGCATAGATAATTTTCAACATTCACCCTTGCAAAACCTTGTTTCAAATTTTTTTCTCCTTCCTTTCCCTCCCTACCTCCCCTAAATGACAGGTAATCCAATATATGTTAAACACGTGTAATTCTTTTATACATATTTCCACAATTATCATGATGCATGAGAAAAATCATATCAAAAAGGAAAAAATGAGTACAGCAAAAAATGAGACAGCAAAAAAGTGAAAATACTTTGTTGTGATCCACACTCGGTGCCCACAGTCTTCTGTCTGGGTGCAGATGGCTCTCTCCATCATAGGATCATTGGAACTGGCCTGAATCACTCACTGTTGAAAAGAGCCACATCTATCAGAATTGATCATCATATAATCTTGCAGTTGCTGTGTACAATAACACTCATTTTAAAGTAAAATTTTAAATTCCAAATTTTCTCCCTTCTTCTCTTCCTAAAATGATGAGCAATTTGTTATGTTATAGCAATATGCTATCTGCAATATGAAATATATTTCCCTATTAGTCATGTTGTCAAAGAAGAAACAGAACAAAAAGTAAAAAAACTACCAATAAATAAATAAAGTAGAAGTAACCTGCTTTGATTCAGAATCCATAATTCTTTCTCTGTATATGAATAGCATTTTCCATCCTGGATCTTTTGGAATTGTCTCAGATCATTGTAGTAGTGAGAAGAAGTAACTCTATCACATTGATCATGGCACAAAGAGCTGCTATACATACTTTTGTGCATGAAGGTCCTTTTCCCTTTTTTTGTGAGCCCTTTGGAATACAGACCTAGTAACGGCATTGCTGGATCAAAGAGTATATATGTGCTCAGCCTTTCCCCAAATGATGAGTGTCCCCTCAATTACTCATTCTTTGCCACTACAAAAAGAGGTGCCATAAATATTTTTGTACTTGTAAGCCTTTTTTCCTTTTTTTTAATGATCTCTTGGGGATACAGACTTAATAATGACACTGCTGGATCAAACAGTATGCATGGTTTTATTGTCTTTTGGAGCAAAAAAAAAAAAAAAAAATTGCTCTCCAGAATTGTTGGATCAGTTCACAACTCCACCCACAGCCCATCAGTGTCCCAGTTTTCCCACATCTTCAACAAAATTTATCATTTTCCTTTTCTATTATATTAGTCAGTCTGCTAAGTGTGAGGCTTCTTGCCAAGCCTCATGTCCCTATGTGAGTTTTTGAACCCATCCTCTCTGTCTCTTTGCAGCCTACCCTTATGTTCTCTCACCTCCATTTCCCTATTTAATGGGTTTTTATTTGATTGTTACAATTATGTCCACATTTCTCTCATTCTTAAAAACAAACAAACTTCTTTGGCCCTGCAACTGTTGTCCTAAAATTTTCCTACCCTTTTCATTCCTAAGAAGAAACATCTAGCTGTATTCAATGCCTCCACTTCCTTTATTTCTTAAACCCTTGCAATCTGGAATCATCTAATCAAACTGACCACTCTAGGATGACTTGCCAAGTCACTTGCTAAGCTTACATAGTTTTACAAGTCGTTTATAGTCTCTCTCCATCCTCTTCCACATATCTGACACATGAATCACCCTCCCTTCCTGGAGATTCTCTCTTCTCTGGGTTTTCTTGTCATTTGGTTCTCCTTCTACGTGTCTGCACTCTCAGGCTCTTTTTTTGCTTCATCAGCCAAGTAGAGCCTCCTTCACCGAGGTATCCCCAAAGTCTCTGCCCCAAAGCCTTTTCTCTCTGCATTTTCTCTTTGTGATCTCATCAGCTCCCACGGTTCAGTCATAGCACCACCATCACTACCATTAGCAAACATAATCACTTTACGTAATGCTTTATGGTTTGAAGACATTTTAAATCTATTGCTTCATTTGTAGAACCAACCCAGAACCATATGTCCAACCCTAATGCTTCTCTTGAGCTCACACCACCAACTAACTGCCTATCGGATATTGTCTAGACCTCTCAAACTCACTATCTAATGCAGAACTCCTTATCTTTATCCACACACCCTTCCCTCCTTATTTGGCTGTTTTCATCTGTTGAGTCCTTACCCAGGTTCTCAGCTTAAATTATCCTTAAGTCTTTCTTCTCCCTCAATTCCACATCTAGTTAGTTCCTTGCCAGTTTTTCTGTCTCCATGGCCTCTCTCCCTTTTCTTCTACTCACATCCGATACCCTATTGGGTTCCTGCCTCTTTCCTGAAGGAGGGACTTTTTGATTGGTCTCTGACTCTGTGCTTTCCCATTACTCCTAAAATGCAAAACTGACCACTCTCTCACTTAAGAAGTCTCTCAAAATGCAAAACTCTCTTTCCCTAGCTGTGTGACCCTGGGCAAGTCACTTAACCCCAACTGCCTCAGCAAAAAAAAAAAAAAAAAAAGCAAAACTCTCTCACTTAAGAAGTCAAAGTGGCTTCCTGTTGCCTCTAAGTTCAATGACAATTTTTGGTTATTTTTCCAAGTTCTTCACCGTGAGGTTCCAGCCTACTTTTCTAGACTCACTAAAAATTGTGGTGTCTCACATACTGCAGCCAAACTGTTGCTTTGATGTTGTTCAGTTGTCTCCAATTCTTCATGACTCCATTTGGGGTTTTCTTGACAAAAATACTAGCTAGAGATATTCACCGTCTTGCCCAGGGTCACACAGCTAGTAAGCGTCTGAGGCAAGACTGGAAGTCAGATCTTCCTGACTCCAAGCCCAATGCCTTCTCCTGTGGCCCCATGCTGGAGTGAGTCCGGGGAAGTCTGGAAAGGCAGGTTAGAGTCAGATTGAGGGGATTGAGTGCCAAAGTGAACTGCATTCTGTTCATCATTTCTTATAGAAGAAGAATATTCCATAACTTATTCAATCATGCCCCCATGAATGGGCACTTCCTCATTTTCCAGTTCTTCACCACCACAAGAAGAGCTGCTGCAAACACTTTTGTACATATGGCTCCTTTTCCCTCTGGTATTCTAAAATAGAATCCCCTGGATGAAATCCTGGAGCAGTACTCAGACAGCCTCTACATGGAGGTCTCTTGTATGGTGGAAGCTTGGACCTCCCTCCTGGGGCAGCCCATCCGAGTATTGCCAAACTCCTAAAAAGTAAGTGATTCCTGGAGCAGCTAGGTGGCAAAGTGGATAGAGCACCAGCCCTGAAGTCAGGAGGACCTGAGTTCAAATTTGATCTCAGACACTTAATACTTCCTAGCGTGTGACCCTGGGCAAGTCATTTAACCTCAGTTGCCTCAGTGGAAAAAAAATGATTCCTCCTGGGCAAAAAGCTATGGGGTCTCATTCATACAAAGACAATTACTGTGTTATCTGGAGCCCAAGTATCCTTTTCTTAGAGACTGCTTCTTTCCTAGGAGATGATAATTTTGTAACTGTTCCCATTGATTTTCAGATGGGCTTCTGAGGAAAATACATCATTTGACATTAACTTCCCTCCTCCTTCTATTCCCTTCTTGTCCCCCCCCCCTCCCAGGCTAGCCCTCCCCAGAGTGTGGGGAATTTGCTGGATATGATGTACCAGCAGCCCTCACGGTGGTCCTACACCTTCCAGATGTTTTCCTTCCTGAGTCGACTACGATCCCAGCTGGCCCCCTACCCAGAGAGCCTCTTGCAGGCCCAAGAGCCGGTACAAATCTTTGAGCGGTCAGTGTACAGTGACAGGTAAGATACTCAAGCCAGCAGCCCTGGTAGTTTTTTTGGCTCCAGGCTATATGGGCCTGCCTCCCTTCTCCTGTGGGGACCTTTGCTCCTTCCACCTTCAAAAAATAGTTTACTGGCAATAAATCCTTGTACTTGAATGAAACTGTAAGGTTCCCTATCTACTTCTTCCACCAAAACTCCAGAAGAAAAGTAGTGTAATTATTATGGGGAAACTGAGGCTCTGCTGAGTTGTGACTTACCCATACTCATACATTGAGTAACTCAACAAAAACAAAGACATCCCTGTATAGATTTGGTGATGGAGAAAGAGTTTGGCTTAATGAGATCAGTTTTATAAAGATTTGATCCATTTCTAGAAATTTATCAATTTCAAGCTTCAGAAGATTATCCAAGGGCTTTCTTTTGCTGGAGACCCTGAGGCTACAGTGATGGCTGATGGTGACAGAGGCCAGATCTAAATCCTGGACCTCTGGCTTTGTTCCTTTGACCCCCACAGTTCTAGTTTGTTTCCCCCACAAACTCAAATCACTCTTAGAGGCCAAATCAGGGCTGGCTCTCCGTTCTTTTTTCTGGGCTTTCTTCCTACACAGTGTCAGATGATCTCCAAAATCCCTCCTAGCTGCAATTGTCTAAACAGTGCAACATGGTGGGCAGTTTCCTCCATTCCCTGCCTCCCAGCCCAGCCCATCATCTCCATACCATTTTTTTTCTTGGCCTCAGAGTAGCCAAGTGGCTTGCTCCGGTTGTAGTCGCTATCCCAGGCCAGGGACCAGGAGGAAGCCTTTGCATTTGCTTTTAGGGAGGATCTTTTGTCAATTAGAAGGCCAGAAGTTACTTGTAGGATTCCCAGCCTGGACCCAGACCATCCCAATCTGTGGCAGCGATAGAGCAGCATCAGAATCCAGGGCATTGTGTTCAGCTAGAGACCAAGTTCTTTCTATCCTTTTACATGTACTCCAATATTTTACCAGCCTCTGATTTCATCCATGTAAAATCTCCCTCCACTGATGCAGATTGCCACTCCTCTAACTAAACAATCCATTGCCAGAGACCAGCCTGATCCTGGGAAACTCCAAATTTGGTTGGTCCAAAGACAGCAGATATACACACGCTCTGCCGCCAGACCCATGGTAACAGAATCTTAAAGGGAGGAGATGTGAGGTCATCCAACCCAAACTCTTCCTTTTATAGATGAACACACTGAGACCCAATCAATGAATCAACAAGCACATCTTTAAACTTGTGAGCTTGTCTTCTTAAGCTCTAAATTCTGTAACAGCTCTAATAATAATAACAGACATTTATCAAGGGCTTTAAGGTTTGCAAAATACTTTCCACCAAGCCAGGGAGAGAGGTCCATTTTACAGATGGGGAAAATTGAGGCTTAGAGACATGAACCTCCTAGCCCGTAATCACATATCTAGTAAGTGTTAGGGACAGAATTTGAAGCCAGGCCTTTCCAGGACCCCAAAAGATCCAGTGGACTCTCCCAACTGTCCCATGCTGTCCCCTAGGCACGAAGTCTCATAAATGGGAAAGATCTGTAAGTCAGCAGCCCTCTCCTGCTGCCCTGAAATGAGCTTCTCTCCCAGAGAAGCAGCAAATCTGCTTTAATGACTTTTCAGGGTCTGCTTGTTGTAAACTGAGAAGGTTGGGTCCTGTCCCTTTTGGCACAGGATTCAGCGCACTGGTCTTTGCAAGAAAGTGTCTGGTGTCTAGACTGCCAGCCCCGTTTGGAGCCTTTTAAACATGATTAATGGTATGGCAGGCCCCCCTGCAGGAGACCCTCTGGAAGGGGGAGCCATTGGGCCGAGTCTTGGGTAGCTGCCCTGTAGCCATGGCCTTGGCCAAGAATGGAAGGTGAGGAGGGTTCCCTTCCCTCCCCTGACTTCTCACTAAACTTTACAAGCTTGCCTGACCGCTGTCCCAGAAGGAGGCAGTCCAGGGCTAATTATCCAGATTTTCCAGGTGAGGAAACTGAGACCCACAAAGCCAAAGTGACTTGCCCATCCAGCAACGAGTATTTCTTATTAAACACCTACTGTATCCTGGACACTGGCGTGGATGCTTTTTGAATGGTTTAATCCTTACCCACAGGGAACTTACATTCAAATGGGGCACCAGGGGTATAACAAGTACACATAGGAAGGAAGCCATGATAAATAGAATGAGAATAATTAGGGGAAATGATGAGGTCATAGGGGAAAGGTAACACTAATAATTGCCCAAGGTCACATAGCTCAAGTCTTAGTTTGAATATGAATCCATGATAAGAAACCTGATAATAAACTTTACAGTGATTTTAAGAAAAACAACAAGATAACACTACAATGAAAATGAAGTAAAGTTCCCAGGAAAGTCAGTTTTTCTGACCCACAGTGCTCTAGTCAGGGGGCATCCCCCAAAATCCCATCGGAGTGTCACAAGGCCATGTGAGAATGATGGAAATGAGCTCTCCTGGGCAGTGATTAGAATCTTCTCCACTAAAAGAAAAAGGCAGCTCCAGCTGAGCTCAGGCTGGGATTGGTGACTTCTCTCTGATTAGCATTGGCTCCCCTCCCCCCAGCCCCATATGCTTTGGAGGAAAGGGCTATAGAATCATGTAATTGGAGAACTGGAAGAGACTACATGGCCCCTGTTACAGACGCATTATTTAATAGAGTAGAGATTTTTTTAAAAACTGTTTTAAAAAATAGAACTTAGTTTTATGACTGGTCATTAAGGTTGTATTGGTACTTTAGGGGTAAGAATCCCATTCTGCCACTGACTAAGTAAGCTATATCCCTTCCTGGGACCTCAGTTTCCATATCTGTAAAATTAGTGGGAAGCTAAGTGGGACAGTGAATAAAGTACCAAGTCTGAAATCAGAACAGCCTTTCTTCCTAAAGTTCTGCTTTCTGAGTTGAGATCCAACTTTTAGTCTAGTTTGCCTCAGTTTCCTCATCTATAAAAATGAGCTGGGGACCGAAGACCTTTGCCAAGAAAACACCAAAAGGGGTTATGAAGAGTCAGATATGAAAATGACTGAACCTTGGCAAAATTAGGAGCCTGACTTGTTGGTTCCGAGGCTCCTTTTAGTCCCAGGTCTCGGATCCTGTGATGATAATTTGAGTCAGATAGTGGAGAGAATAGTGAAATTGGAGTCAGATGACCCAGTTTTCTTTCTATTGGAGAAAGTCTTGAGCAAGTCCTTCCTCCTCCCCCTGGACTTCAGGGGCAGTAAAATGAGATTAGATTAGATTGAAATCTCTGATCTCTCCCCTTCCCCCACCCTGTACTAGGACCAGGATTTTTTTGTAGAGCTTCCAGAGATCTGCAGTCTGGAATGGCAAGTGAGGGAAAGGGCATGAGAGCCTGCCCACAGGAGAGGGACTTTAAAAAGCATTTGTACTGCAGATTCCCTGCCTGGGAAGTCAGCCCATCTGTTCCCACAGAGCTATTCCTCCCAGGCCCCTGAAGGAGAGAGGCGGGAGAATTGATGACCCTGGCACAGAGGCCAGACTCTAGGATGCTTCCAACATGTGGTTAAACAATTTGGAAAGCACGGGAGGAAAGGAGAGCTGGGGCGGATGCAGCCCATGCAGGGGATGTGCTGGCTGCTCTGATGGGAAACTTATTGGTCGGCCCTGGGCTTCTGTAAGTTATTAGAAGGGGAAATGGGGAGCCTGGCTTTGGCCAGGCCCTCGGTGCTGGTGGCCCATTTCCTCTCCTCCTGATGGCATGAGCTTGTCTGGTGCCCCTCCTTTCCCAGATTTCAATCATTCATTGCCAGAGCACAGGAGAATGCCCAGGGAAGCTTCTGCTTGGGGAGTACCACACAGACACGCTCTCTTATTCTTTTCATTCACTTTCCTCTTCCTCCCCAACCCCCAAAAGACATCTCTATAATCTAGGGGAACCAAGGAAAGTCTTCTGCACCTGGAGAGGATTCCCTGGAATCATTTCCCTTGAAATGATCTAGATGGGAATCTTTGCCCATGCTGGGAGGCAGCCCAGCCCCCTCCCCCCCCCAGGATAAGGGTACAGCCCATGAAAGCCATCTCTATAATTTAGGGGAACCAAGGAAAGTCTTCTGCACCTGGAGAGGATTCCCTGGAATCATTTCCCTTGAAATGATCTAGATGGGAATCTTTGCCCATGCTGGGAGGCAGCCCACCCCCCATCCCCCACCCCCAGGATAAGGGTACAACCCACGATAAAGACTTTGATATTAACTGTTAGTACAGCCCTTGCCCTCTGGGCCATACTCTTTATCTATTTGTTTGTTTATTTATTTGGTGAGACAATTGAGGTTGTGACTTGCCCAGCACAGAACTAACAAGTGTTTAGTGTTTGGGGTCCGATTTGAATTCGGTTTTCTATCCACTTGGCCCTCTCATTGCCCTTTGGCCATACTTTAATGCTGCTGGGGATCTATTTTGGTCTTTTGGATATAATCTCAAACAGTGGCTAGTAGACACTGTCACTGATACCTATTGCTACAGTTTCTATTGTGATAGTGTTACTGTTTTTATTTTAGCACATAAAATAGGACAGATACTTAAGAGTGTAACAACTATCTATGGATACTTGGATGATAATGTATCAAGCCAAGGAGCCATCCTTAGATACTTTAGTAGAAACTTTCGATAGCCTTGTCAGAGGGATACCCTAGTATGGTTACTTTGATGAAGAAGTAATTGTAGCCAGTAATAGAGATATTCTGTTAGGAAAGGGTGGCTCAATGAATCCCAAAAGGCTTCACTATAGGTTCTGATGGAGGGAGGCAGTTAGACTTGGCTGCTCACTTGGACCACCATGGCCTCCTTCTATTAGGGGGAGGGGCATTGGGCATCCCCCCCCCCCTTAGGTTCTTTAGGTTATCTTCCCCTTCTGGTATTTCACTACCAAAAACTTGTGTGGGAGGGACTACTTGAAAGCTCTAAAGGAAAAGTAGGAGTGCATTACAATCCTAGACCCTGGGCCTCCCTTCCTCACCCCAGCTTTTCCTAGATCCTTTGTCCTTGGCCCCCTTAAAGCTTTTGGCAAACTTTAAGTGTTCTCCACCGGGCCACTGCCTTCCTGCAAGAAATTTAAAACTCTGCTCTAATGTAGAAGCTCAATGGGTTAGCCTGGGAGGGTCATTTAGATGTGATCCTGGCCACCCCAAAGCTAAAAGTCTGGAGAGTTAAATGGGGAGGTGGGGGAAGGGCCAGTGGAGAAATGACTTCTCTACTGAATCCTTATCACTAGATGAGAGAAGGATCAGTATGATATTCCTTTTGACTAACAGGGAAGCTGAGGCTGGGACAGAAAGGCTTAAGGAGTCCTGGATAATTCTGATTTGGGGTTAGCCTGGAGTTGACAAATGCAATAGAGTGTTGCCTTAGGAACTAGAGTCTATAAACAAGCCTCATTGTTTAGGATTTCAATTGCATCTTGTGGCTTGGGGTTGGGGGGAAAAGGAGGGGGGAGGAATTAAGCTTGTATGCAGGCCTGATGAGATAACCTGATCCTTTCTGAAGCCCTGGTTTCTATTTGCCAAATGTTGTTTGTTTAGCTGGGGGAAAGGGGTGAGTTTTAAATTCAGGCCCTACTTCCTTCAGTTGGGTCTGGAGACTTCTGTAAAGTGTTCAGTGAGGAAGTGAGTACATTGGAAACACACACTGGGGGGCAGGGAGGGGGGAGAGCAGAGTCAGTTCCTTGGGCAGTGTAGAAACCATGAGGGTGTGTTTCCCAGCTCCAAGGACAGCTGGGTCTGGGCCCTTCTAAACTACTGAGACTCTGAATGTTATTCAAGATGGGGCAGGTTTTCCTTGCCATGGAGGGTTAAGTTTCCTAGAGGAAAAATAAAGCCCTGAAATCTCCTAAGCCAGCTTCTCCCCTCCCCCTCACCCCATCCTCCCAGCTGACACTCAGCATCCGGTTTCCTGCAGACCTGGGCTCCTGAGACAGGGAGCTCTCTAGGATCCTCTCTGGTTGACTGAGAATCCCCTCCTAGCCAAAGCTTAGCTTTCACCTGTTCCTTTAAGTGGCTGTCTCCTTCTATTTATGTTTATATTGTCCCCCTCATTAGAATGGAAGCTCCTTGAGGGCAGAGGCTGCTTTCCCTTTTTTCTTTCCATCCACTTTACTTAGCCCTGGGACTGGCACAATGTGGAAAAATGAAGTCTTGTTCTTTCATTTCATTAGAAGAGAGAATTCCCTGGGGAGGAAAATCCTGTTACCAGCACAGGTTGCCACCTTCCCTATAACTTATAGTCTTAAAAAGTAGAAGTTCTTAATAAACTATCACTGATCTATCAGTCATAGATGGAGACTTCTGGCTGGAACCTGCCTGCCTACTGTGTAGCCAGCTGATGCTCTAGGATCAGAGAATTAAAGCAGGACTTGACCTGCAAAACTACTGAGGCAAATTTCCTCATTTTGTACATATAGAAAACTGTGGTGTAAAAAAACAAAACAAAACAAAAAACAAAACAAAACAAAACAAAAAAAAAAAAACTGTGGTTCAGGGAGGCTGAGTGATAATTTTTCTTGGAAGGCAGGTGTCCTGGTGGTTAGAGCATCTCACCTAAAAGCAGGAAGATTCCTCTTCATGAGTTCAAATTTGACCTCACTAGGTGAGTGACCCTGGGCAAGTTACTTAACCCTGTTTGTCTCAGTCTCCTTATTTGTAAAATAAGCTGGCGGGAAAAAAAATGGCCCAAGTGTCTTTCCAAGAAAAACCCCAAAAAGGGTCAGAAAAAGTTAAAAATGATTGAAAAACCATTAAACATCAGTGATTTATCCAAGGTCTCACAACTGAGACAGGATGGGAACTCTCCTGCCTCCGTGTCCAATGGTCTATCAGTCGATACTACTCTGCTGTCATAGTCTGTCTCTGTGTCTAACTCTCTCTCTCTCTCTCCCCCTCTCCCTCTCTCTCTCTCTCTCTCTCTCTCTCTCTCTCTCTCTCTCTCTCTCTCTCTCTCTCTCTCTCTCTCTCTCTCTCTCTCTCTCTCTCTCTCTCTCTCTCTCTCTCCAACCCTGCCATTCCCTTCCTCTGATGAACTTCTTGCTTTCATTTGTTTAGGTCCTAGTTTCTCCACTGTGGTTCTGCCCATCTTTTGTCCTCATCCAATCTTGACCTTATAATCTACCATATCAATAATGTTTGGTTTTCTATCCTTGGATATCCCCTTTTTATCCCCTGGCTAACTCCTACCATCTGTCTCAACCAACCAATCAATCAGTAAGCACTTATTAAGCCAAACACTCTCTCCTAGGCCCTGGACATAACCTTGAGAACTTGTCTGTCTTCAATGAGTTTGTTTCCTCTGGGAGGAAACACATACATGTATAGAAATATACCCAAAGCAATTTTAATTTAATTTGGAGACAGACACAGCTACCAGCCGGGAGCCTCAGCAAACCCTCCACTAATGGAGAGGGTGAGAAAGCTAGAGATTTTCAGAGGCACACGGGGCTAAGAAGGGAGTCTGTTTCATTCAGGAAGACTCTGGACCAGCCAATCTGACCTGATCTTCTGGTTCCTCATCAGTGAAACTCCATTTTCCAGCTTCAGGCTTTTGTATCCACTGTCATTGGGCCTTTGGACACTGGCCTGAAATTCAGTTTCTCTGAGCTAAGGCCAGGATTTGGGAGATAGAGTATCCTGTGAAGATTATAATAATTGGAAATAAAGCACTGATTGAGATGGGGACATCTGAAAGCCACAGCAGGTGCTGGTGACTTAGCCTATGACATATTGGTGCTTTTTAACCATCACTGAGCAATCAGATACCCGTCGGATCAATTTCTTCATATCACATAGAGACTCTTCATCAATTTCCCCATAACATTGGGACAGGAAAAGGAGAGCTAGATCTGAAGACCTAAAACCTAGGTTCTAATCCCTGGGCTATTTGCTGTGAGTGTGACTTTAGGTAAGTCACTCTGAGCCTCAGTTTCCTTAATCATAAAATGAGGAAGTTGGGTTTTATAATCTCTAAAATGTCTTTCCCCTCTGGATCTTAGAGTTTTAAAAGCTTCTTCCAAATCTTATCTTTATTTCAAACGTCTCCCCACTTTCACTATCAGCAGGTCTTGCCGACAGCTCTGCATTGTCTATTACCCTAAACATCTTAAGTCAGTAAGCATTTATTAAGTACCTAGCATAGGGGCTATACTAAGCATTGGTGTTACAAAAAAAAAGAAAAAAGGGGGGGAGTTGGGGGGAAAAGGCTCCTGTTCTCAAGACCTACCAAAGGGCTTCTTGCAGAAGGTGGGACCTGAAGGAATCTAAGGATGCAGGGAAATGGAGATAAGAAGGAGAGTGTTTCAGACATGGAAGAGAGCCGATGAAAAATGAAGTAGAGGGTTACTGGATCTTGGGGTGCCTGTAGGGAAGTAAGAAGACCTGGAATATAAGAAAGAACCAGCTTGTAACGGGCTTTGAATGTTAACCTGGACATTTTACATTTGATCTTAGAGGTAATAGAGAGCCATTGAAGTTTAGATGATGATTCATGGTGATCATGATCACATGGTCAGACCGGCACTTATGGAAGACCAATTTAATCACTGAGTGGAGGATGAATGATAGTGAGAGCACTGTGACACAGGGAGAGCCTCTCCCCCACCAAGGCTACTACAGTAATCCAGGTAGGAGATGATGAGAACTTGTACCAAGTTGGGGGCAGTACCCAAAGAGACAAGATTTTTACCTCTCATCTCCTTGAGATTGAAGATGATGTCAGGAAAAGAATGCTGATTTTGGAGCCAGGAACAGCTGGGTTTGAACCCTATTTCAGGGTTCAAATCACTATCACTTAGCCTGTCTTGCCTCAGTTTCTAAATCTGTACTTCCTGTCATGGATCCTCTCCTCCTCCTGGATGCCTTCCCCTCCCCCAAGTTTCCATGACATTGTTCTGTTCTAGTTCTCCTCCCCATGGGCCTGTTCTTTGTCTGTATGGAGGACTCCTCTCAAATGCGGATGTCTCTTTCTTCAGCTCTCTTATCTCTCTGCTCTTTACTTTATCAATCCCATCCACCCCCAAAGCTTCAGTTGAACACAAAAGCCTCCCAAATCGGTATCTTCTATCTCAGACCCCTCAGAATTCTGGTCCTGTTTTATTGTTGTTTTTTTTTCTCTCTGCCTGCTAGATATAGCCATCTGGACACCCCACTAGCACATCCCACTCAGCATTTTGAGTCCCCGACTCCTCATCAATTGCTCTTTGGATCCATCCGTCCCCACTTGACTTCCTGCTATAAAACATTCCTCCCTGGCCACTGCTAATCCCCCCAAACTTCACCACCCTTTCCCCTCCCAAGTTGCCTTCTATCTAATCTATGTTTATCTGTTGTGTTCTCTCTTATTAGAAGGAGAGCTTCCTGAGGGCAGGGTCTGTTTTTGCCTTCCCACTTAGCAGTGACTGCTATATAGTAAGTGGTTAATAAATACTTATTGATTGTATGTATGATTGCTGTGCTGTTTTACCTATAGAAGGAAGGTTCCCTAAAGCTATGGACTCTCTTAACTGTCTTGTTTTTGTATATGTATTATATATATGTATACAAAAACACAAATACTTGGAAAATACTGAGTACCTAATAATGCTTTTTCATTCACATCTATCCATCTCTCCCTCCTCCACACTGCAAACTGTTGTGTTTCTGTGGAAGGCCTCAGTATATTCAAAGTTCATTAGGTTTGAAACTGTTCTCCCTTTTTCTCCCATAGCCACCCCCCCCAACTCCAGCCTCCAGTCATTTGCCACATCCTGCCCATTATACCTTGGCAAAATTTTTTGCACCCTACCCTTTGTCTCTGCTTCCTCTGTAGCCATCTTTGTTTAAGCCCTCATCTTTTTTTCCCCTGTAATAGCCTCCTAATTGGTCTCCTTGCTTCCAATCTGCCCCCCTTCCTTCCACCCTTCACACCTGAGTCCCCAGCCTAATGATGTCACTCCCCATGGCTTATCCACTACCCTCCACTTGCCTGAGCCTGCCATTCTCCAACTGACTTTTCTCTACTTTCACATGATCTTTGTTTCCTACTAACTGGACCTGCTCTTCTTGTTGGCTTTGTCCTATCTTTCCTGTTCTTCCTGTCTTGGGTGATGCAGTTCCCCTGAGCCTGGAATAGAATTGCCCTTCCTCTCCCCATCTCTATTCCTCAGAATTCTTTCCTTATTTCCAGGCCAAACATAGGGAGTCTTTTTCTTAATGTATCTAAGTGTTTATTTATCATATGGAAATGGGACCCAATTACATAGCGGTTTGTTAGTTTTTTTAAAAGCAAATTAAATGTGGCCTAGTTGTACTCCCCTCCCCCCCCTACCCTAGCAGGGCATTTAGGGGAGAGGGGAAGGCAAGGGAAGAAGGGCCTCTTCTGAACTTCCTTGGGCTGCTTATAGCTGAGGAGAGAGGGGGAGGGGTTCATTGTTTCATTGATACTCTCCGTTCCTTGAAGTCTTCCCTGGGCTCCCAGCTGTGTCCCAGTTGGCCCTTTGCATGCTTTGGGCTTTCTTTTCTACAGTTAAGTCTTTTCCTTCAAGTCATAGTTATCTGAGCTTCTTCCTCTTCCTCTTACACTGTAAGCTATTTAAAAGGATTCAGACTCTTCTTTTTTTCACCATCTTAGGCTTTATTATAAGTGAAATATGATATTTCAGTTGAATAATTAACATGTATTAGACTTCTTGCCATCTAGGGGAGGGAGTGGAGGGTACGAGAGAAAAATTTGGAACAGAAAGCTTTGCAAGGGTCAGCGTTGAAAAATTACCCCTGCATATGTTTTGTGAATAAAAAGCTTTAATAAAAAAAAATTTAAAAAAAAAAGATATTTTAGTTGCAAGCATTTATTGAGCACATTTGTACTAAGTACTGGCAATATAGAGAGGAAAGGGAAAAGCCTGCCCTCGTTGAGCTTATATTCTCTTAGGGGAGCAACATGTGCATGTATTTATGGGTATATGCAAAATAAATATCAATTTATTGGGGGGAGGGAGGGTTAGCCGCTTGAGGGAAAGCAGGAAAGGCTTCTTGGGGGGGTTGTGCTGAGTGAAGAGGTCAGTGGTCAGTCATTAAACATTTCTTAAGGACTCTCTACTGTGTGACTGACACCATTTGGTGATACAGTGGGAAAGGATGTCATGCAGACAATATAAATGAGCTATTGCTGGGATAAATGAAATGATGGGAAATAATCACAAGTATTAAAGGGAATGGGGAAAGGCTTCCTGGAGAAGGTGGGACTTTAGCTGGGACTCAAGGGAAGTCAGGAGGCAGAGAAGCACCCCAGGCAGAGGGGACAACCAGTGAAAATGCCAGCTGAGAGATGGAGAATCTTGGTTAAAGAGTAGCAAGGGGGCTGATGGCTCCATTCAAGTGAGGTATAAAGTGTAGGGTTCTTTATACAATGTTTTGAAGACTTTACCACATTATATAAATATCATTTTTAGTCTCCTTTTGGTGGCAGCTAAATAATGCAGCAGATAGAACACAGGGTCTAGAATCAGTTCAAATCCAGTCTCAGATGCTTAGGAGCTCAGGTATGTTGCTTAAGCCTTATTTGCCTCAATTTCTCATCTGTAAAATGGGGATGCATGGGAGAAGGAAATGACAATTCACTCCAGTATCTTTGCCAAGAAAAAGTCCACAGGGGTGGACATTTGGAGCCTGACTTGACTAAATAACTACACAGCCATCCTCCTGATTATCCCATCTCTTAGCCCCTGACCCAGAGCCTTGAATTCAATAGATACTGATAAAGTGTTTGCACGACTGACATTTATTTGTTGACAGTTTTAGGAGTTGGTTAATACCAAACTGAGGGAGCCTTGTCTAGGGGGAAAATTCTGCACAGTGGATAAGGAATGGGGGATTCAGGTACAAAACCTAGCTCTGGCCAAGAATAAGAATGATTGCATTTATACATGGCACCTCAAAGTTTGCTCAGTGCTTTACAAATATTGTCTCATTGGATCTTCACAACAACACTGGGTGGTGGGTGCTGTTATTATTGCCTCCTGGTTGGTTTTTTCACTTGCTTTTCCCCTTCTCTCCCCACTGTACCCCCTCTCCCATCCCACCCAGGTACATCTTTGCCAAGAATCTCTTTGAAAATCGCTTCCTAAATGATGTCGAGTGGGCTGTCTATCAGAACTGGCACTCCTTCCTTCTCCAGGAGTTTAGCAACCACATTTTCCAGGACGGCTTCATCTACCTTCGGGCTTCTCCCCAGGTACCCCAGAGACCTGATTAAGGTGGGAGGTGGGGGGATGAGTCAGGGGGAAGGGGACCTTAGGAATCACTTCTGCTGAAAAAGGGAGGGAGGCAGTCTAGGGTGCTGAATTTGGAGTCACCTGAATTCAAAGGTGGCTCTGCTATTTCTTGGTCATGTGCCCTCCCAAACATCTCAGAATGAGATCTGAGCACCTCAGATTTCTGTAAAAGGAGAAGGTTAAGGTAGATGACCTGATGTCCCTTCTAGCTTGCTCTAAGACCATGCTCCTCCGTTAACACAAATACTGATTATCCATATCTGATCCTCTCTTTTCTAAAGCCAAAGCCCTTCCCCAGAAGAGATCTTTGGGAGTTGGAGGGGGGAATCCCTTGTCTTCTTTTGGGAAATTGAAACCTGGATTTCCCTTTTTGGCTCCTGGCCCTGTGGGGCCTTTCCCTGGTTGCCTCAGCTTCCCCTTGCAGCCCGGAGGCATGAGCTTGGCTAGCTAGGAGAGAATGGGGGTGGGGGTGGGGGCTGCTCTTTCCTGCCTCCATTAAACATTCTCTTCCTTGCCTTTGTGATGCTGCCTTCTCTATCCAAGGAAAGCAGCTGAGGAATAATTGCCATTTCCAGAATGCCAGCAATGGATTAGCAAGTGAAAGCTAGTCAAAGAGGAGAATTCCCATCATAATAGCCCGTTTCAGCTAAATCTCTTTAATAGTAGTATTTACATCCCCATTTTACAGATAAGGAAACTGAGATTTGAAACCATAACAACATAAAACCCAGCCTTCTGAACTGATTAAACCTTGTTTCTGCTGGGCTGGAGCCCTGAGTCCTGAGTGCTGAATTTTTTACTAACTGGCTCCATGACCAGTGGTGATTTCAACTCCCTTGGAGTCACTTTCCTTTATAAAACATGAAAGTGGGAGCAGTCAGATACCCCCAAGGTCTTGCCTTTTCTGTAAAATGAAAGTTTAGAAGGTTTCCAAGGCCCCTGGCCTAATTCCTGGTATGCAGTTAGGGCTTAATGAATGCTGTTGGTTGACTGATTGATGAATTGTCTCTCCCTTTAGAAAGTAAATTCCCTGGGATTAGGGACATTTTCCTCTTAATCTTTGTAACTCCAGAATTTAGAACAGCCCCGGGTACTTAGTAGATACTTTGTCCATACTTGGTGGTGCTTCTTTGCCCCTTCAACTTTTATGATCTTAAATTGATTCACTTCAAGCACTAAATCTGGGATCCCATGAGCCATGGAGCAGGTAAGCTACAAGAAAAGCAGAACTTGTGCCTTCTTGGAGCTGAAATCCCATTCTTGAAGGAGGATTAATTTCCCCAGCTTAACATCAATCATTGAGGCCCAATGCAGAAATAATAGGTAATAATAATTATATTTATCATATTAAAGTATGTTTATATCTGTTGATTTGCTTGATCCTCCCAACAGCCCTGGGAACTAGATATTATGATTATCCTTATTTTAAAGATGAAGAAACTGAGGTAGACCAAAGTTAAGGGGACTATTTGTGGTAGTTCATACAGTCAGAAAGTATCAGAAGCAAGAGGATTAATTTCCCCAGCTTAACATCAATCATTGAGGCCCAATGCAGAAACAATAGGTAATAATAATTATATTTATCATATTAAAGTATGTTTATATCTGTTGATTTGCTTGATCCTCCCAACAGCCCTGGGAACTAGATATTATGATTATCCTTATTTTAAAGATGAAGAAACTGAGGTAGACCAAAGTTAAGGGGACTATTTGTGGTAGTTCATACAGTCAGAAAGTATCAGAAGCAAGAATTGATCTCAATCTTCCTGATTCCAAGTTTTGTGCTCCATTCACTATGCTACTGAAGAACAATTAGAGATTGTTTATCTGTGAGATTATTTAATTTAGAGGTAGAATCCGTTTCATTTCATTGTCATGGTTATTGTTCAGTCTTTTCATTGAGTAAGTTAGATTCACTTCTAAGTAGGTAAGGGGGCTTCACTGGCTTCTCAGATTTTCATAAAATTCTGAGCCAAAAAGGACCTGGAAGGCCACCTAGTTCAACAGCCTGTTTTTAAAGTAAATTAACTGCAGATTAGATATCTGACCTGTCCAGGGTCACATGAATAGCTAGCATTGAGGCAGGGTTTGAACCCAGACCTTCTGACTCTGGAACTGAGTAACACAAGTTACTGAGAGGAAAATTTCATTTCACCAATTCTATCTGTCCAAAAATGGGATGGGATACTTTATAAGGTGATGAGCTCACTACCATTAAAGAGCTTGAGCATGCTGGGAGTATTCTAGAAGGGATTAATTCCTTTTTCATGTAGAGGTTAGCCAGGACCTCTAGAGTCCCTTCCTATTCATCGATTCTCTGATTAATTTGAGAGGTTTATCATTTAGTCCTGCCAAAGACCATAAAAACAGAGAAAGTGGAAGAGCACTGACCTAGCCTCACTGACAGAACCTGGGATTGTCTTTTAGGTGTGCTTGAAGAGACTTCGTCAACGAGCCAGGGCGGAGGAGAAGGATCTTGAGCTGGGTTATCTTGAACAGCTCCATGCTCAGCATGAAGACTGGTTTATCCATAAGGTGACTGAGTAAGTCAAATACACAACTGTCCCATGGATCATGCACTGAGTTAGAACATTACTTCTGTCATAACAGTATTGCAAATGGATAGAGAAGACTAACCTTAGAGTCAGAATAACCTGTGTTTCATGGCCATCCCAGAGATTAAGAACTGGAAGGGACCTTGAAGATAGATGGGTTCCATCTCTTCATTCTATAACTGAGGAAATTGAGAGGTCAGTGGACTTACCTAGGGTTCACCCATCTGGGAACTGTCAGAGATGGTATTATTGACTCCAGGGCCAGCAGTGCTGTCTTCTATGACTTTATTATGACTTGGGCATCACTTTAATTTCTTCAGCCTCAGTTTCCCCATCTATAAAATGAGTGGGTTGCCCTCCAAGGCCTCTTCTAGATGTAGATCTATGACAATGGGCAAATACATTCACTTCTTAGTGCCTCTATTTCCTTAGGTATAAAATGTGCTAATAATAGTACCTACCTCCCAGGGCTGTTATGAAGCTCAAGTGAGATATCATAGAACACATCTGGAGTATGTTGTAATCTTCCAGTACCTTCGGATGGATGTCACCTCTTAGGATTCTTCTTGGGTGGTTTGGCCTCTCTGGGATCCAGACTCAAAACTGTCCCAGCGGTTTCTGCTGGGTTTTCCTGAAATGAGTGTGTGGAGCTGCCACTCTTCTGGTGGTTTCTGTACATTTTGGCTGACTTTCTGCTAGCTTTTCTTACATCACCCAAAGTTCTGATCTCAGAATTAGTTTTGCAAATTTCACCTCCCAGTTGTCAATTCTGATCCAGCTCAGGAGAGTGCCCACCTTCCCCAAATGGCTTTGGGTTTTAGCAAGTAGGTGTCAACATGGATAGAGAACCAGGAATTAGGGTGACTCCTCTTTATGAATTCAAATCCAACCTCAAACACTTACTAGTTGTGTGATCCTGGGCAAGTCACTTAATCCTGTTTGCCTCTGTTTCCCATCTGTAAAATGAACTGGAGAAGGAAATGACAGATCAGTCTAGTATCTTTGCCAAGAAAACCCCAAATGCGATCACAGAGTCAGACACAACTGGAAAATGTCTGAACAGCAGCAGTGTCTGCCAGGAGACCCCAAGAGTAATCCCAACATTAAGGGAGAAAAAGTCCATTTCCTTTTTGTTTATGTGAGTTCTTCAAATGAAGACTCTAGGATCATCCATTTCAAGGTAGAAGGGACCCTTGAGGCCAGCTTGTCCAATGTTCCATCTGGCAGATGAGGAAACTGAAGGTCCCACAGCTCATAAATGACAGGGTACAAGATTTGAACCCAGACCTCTGACTCCAAGGCCAGATTGTTTTCCTTCTGAGCTCCCCTTCTCTCCTCCTGAAAATGCTCTAAACTGTTTCTTCACGTCTCCCTCACATCTGTGTCTTGCAGGCTCCACTTTGAAGACTTGAAGAAGGCCCCTGTTCTGGTGCTGGATGTCAATGAGGATTTCTCGGAGCAGACCGCCAAACAAGAGGAGCTCATGACAAAGGTCAACCCAGCTCTAACTCTGAGCTACAGTAGATTTTCACTCCAGGGGGACAGTATCAGCCTGGTTTAACATTGTCTTAAACCCCTGTTTTCCTCAGGGGAAACTTGGTTTCTAAAAACAAACACCTGGAGATCGAAGCCCTATGGGACTTTGGATGAACTACTTTAAGTTACCCTCCAAGGGTCTCAGTCTGTAAAATAGGGGATTGGACCAGATGACCTTTAAGGTTCCTTCTAGTCTTATGACCTGATAATCCCATGGCTTCCTTGGGGAAAAGAGAGGCCAAAAAACTTAGTGTCACTTAGAGTCACTTAGGAGAGAGTGCTGGCAATGAGGGGATTGGACTGATTTACTGGCCTCCAAAGCCCCTTCTGGCACTAAATCTATAACAGTTCTCCTCCATTTATCTAGGACAAAGAAAGTAGGAACAGGGTTCCCTGCTCCTTCCAAGGCTGTCTTCTCAGAATTCGATTACTATTAGAAGTGTTATTATCCTCATTTATTTCATCTACCAAAGCATACTGGCTCTCTGGACCCAGGCAGGTTGGATTCTGGGAGCAGATTGGACTCTGGGAACAGACTAGACTTTGGAGGCAGACTGGACTGTGTGTGCAGACTGGACTGTGCAGGCAGACTGGACTGTGCAGGCAGACTAGACTTTGGGGGCAGACTGGACTGTGCAGGCAGACTAGACTCTGGGAGCAGACTAGACTTTGGGGGCAGACTGGACTCTGGGAGCAAACTGGACTCTGGAGGCAGACTGGATTCTGGGGGCAGTCGGAACTCTGAAAGCAGACTGGACTGCATGGGCAGGCTAGCCTCAGCCTTTCTTTGCTCCACCCCCTTCTCCACTTGCCTTACACTGTGCATCTAAACAAATTATTTTTGTTTTTTTTTTTTCCTCCTCTTAAGCTTCTGGACTCTGCTAAGAAGCTTCTGGTCTAACTGCTCCTATCCTCTCAGGGCTTCAGGAGCCAGGAGTCTATTCACATGGGTTCCCTCAGCACTGACTTAGGTCCCTAATATCTTCATATGTGGTCATCGTACCATGGCTGGGAAATTCATCAGCAGTGCCATAGCTGGTGATGTCATGAGCCTCTGTGAATCTAGCAGGACTGGTGGAGGATGCTGTATTCTTGGGGGTCCCTACCAAAAGGCTTTTGGCTTTTTTGGAGCCTCATCCTCCACCTCTCAGGGCGTGGCTTTCAAGAGCTTGGGGCCATTTATACATCAGGATGGCACAACCCACCTATCAGTAACCAGTGGCTAAGAGTCTACTGTGTCAAGCATTCTCTCAGATGCTGAGGCTGCAAAGAAAAAAATGAAGCCAGCCCTCCCCTCAAGGAGCTTACACTCTATCCAAAAAGCACTTGAGTGGAGGAATGGTTTCTCCTATTTACTACAACGTGAAGTTGATTTTCACCTCTTTTTTCCAACAGGTCAACACCTTTGTAAAGAATCTAGAATGAAGCCAGGATCCTTGGGCCTGGGCCGGACTTCTGACAAGCTAGTGCCTTTTTGCAGCTTGGAGAACTATGGATGCCTTCTCTCCAAGCCCCTTTCCATCCTATGGGCCCCACTGGCTCTCATGGGCTTGCTCTTTAGTGACCCTGAGCAGCTGTTCCAAGACTCACAAAATATCATCATCTGTTACATTACACTCAATGGCCTTCCAATCCTTCAGCTCTGGTCTGCTATCTCATGGTCCCAAGAGAACTTCGAAGGTCCTTGTTCAAGCTTTCCTTGGTTCTCAAAGACATTTTCCTTTTTCATCAATTTCATTTTATTTTCAGATCCAAATTCTCTCCCTCTCCCCCATCCATTTAGGAAATAAGAAATGCATTATAAATATGTAGACTTGTGCAAAGTAATGGCCACCATTTCCAAAAAAAAAAAAGGGGGGGGAGGGAGACAGAAGATCTCCATGTTTCAGCGTGAGTCCTTTGGAACCTTGATTGGTCATTGTACTGTTGAGAGTTGTTGACTCTCTGAAGATAGTCTCCACAAAGGAAGATCTAGCTTTCCTAAATCCCGTTAGCCATCCATTTGCTAAGTGTGCTCCCCACCAAATGACTGGCTTTCTCTAACTCCCATGGGTCCCCACATACAAAGCCCTGGAGACATGGGAGGACAAGAAGCCAGGCCCGAGAGAGCCACACTGAGCTTCCCAGTGTGGGCAGGGGACAGAATAAAGAAAGTGCTCGGGCAGAAAAGATCAAGTTGGCAAGAATAAGACCAAGAACAGGAAGTCCATGCCAGGACTCGGGGCTTTGCTTTTCCACCCCTCCTCTCATAAGTCTTGATGGAGCCAGACATCTTGGGATGCTTTCATTCTTTCTTTCCCCCTTAGTTTTGTGATTAATGATTTTTAGGATACAAATATATATGGATAATTGGTTGTCCTCTGAATATCAGGCAGGTGTTTGGCAATGGAAGGACAGTAGATTTGTAGTCAAGGGGCACAGGTTCTACCATTTAACTTCTGAGTAACCTTAGAAAACTCACTTCACTTCTCTGCCCTCAGTTTCCCTGTTTGTAAAATATAGGCTTTGAACCAGGTAACCTCTGATGTCCCTTTCAGTACTAAATCTATGGCCACTCTATATTCCATTCTGATTTTGATTACACATTTTTATATGTACAAATACATATGTATATAAATACATGGATGTAGCAAATGTGTCTGTCGTGTTTCTTTTCCTGTTTCCTCCCCACCTTCATATTATTTTATGTGACAGGTATGAACAGACTATTGGACTTGGATCCAGCAAAGCCTGAATTCAAAGGCTGCCCCCAACACTAACTCTAGGTCCAAAGGCAAGTTATTTAATCTGGCTAGGCTTCAACTCTCAAGCATCAGAAATTTTATTTTATTTTTTTGTTTGTTTTGAGGCAATTGGGGTTATGTGACTTGCCCAAGGTCACACAGCTAAGAAGTGGTAAGCATCTGAGGCCGGCTTTGACCTCGGGTCCTCCTGAATTCAGGACTGGTGCTTTATCTATTGCATCATCTAGCTGCCCAGAAATTTTATTTTTTTTTTACATCTAAAAACAATTTTTATATATATATTTTAAAAGTTTTGAGTTCCAAATTCTCTCCCTCTCCTCCTTCCTCCTTGAGAAGGGAAGCAATTTGACATAGGTTATACGAGTGTAGTCAGATAAGACATTTCCATATTAGCCGTGTTGCAAAAGAAAAGAAATTTTAAAAAAGAAAAAAAGTTTTTTAAAGCACACTTCAGTCTGCATTCAGACTCCACTAGTTCATTCTCTAGAGGGGAATAGCATTTTTCATCTTTAGTTCTTTGCAATTGTCTTGGATCATAGTGTTGCTGAGATTAGCTAAATCATTCACAATTCATCATCATATCATATTACTGTTGTTGTGGACAACGTTCTCCTGATTTTACTCACTTCACATTAGTTCATACAAGTCTTCCCAGATGAAAGCCCCTCTGTCATTTCTTTTTTTTTTTAATTTAGTTTTAATTGTATATTACTTTCCCAATTACATTTTAAAATGTTTTCGATATTTTTTTTGGTAAGATTTTGAATTTCAATTTTTTTTTCTTTCTCCATCCCTTACCTCCTTCCTCCTCTTGCTAGCAAGCAGTCTGATGTAGGTTATACATAAACATTCATTTTTAACATATTTCCATGTAAGTCATATTAGGAAAGAAAAATCAGAACAAAAGGGAAAAGTCATGAGAGAAAAAAGTGAAAGAAAAAGAAAGTTGAGGATATTGTGCTTCAATTCACATTCAGTCTCCATAGTTCTTTCTCTGGATGCAGATGACATTTTCTATCCAAGGTTTATTGGAAGTGCCTTGGATCACTGAATTGCTGAGAAGTCCATCTTAGTTGACCATCACATAATCTTCCTGTTGTTGTGTTTTCCTGGTTTTGCTGGATTCACTCAGCATCGGTTCATGTAGGTTTTTGCAGGCTTTTCTAAAATCAGCCTGTTCATCATTTCTTACAGAACAATAGTATTTCTTTCCATTCATATGGTTCCAATGGTCTTGTGATGGAGAGAGCCACCTGCACCCAGAGAGAGGACTATGGGAAATGAATATGGACTACAACATAGTATCTTCACTTTTTGTTGTTGTTTACTTGTATTTTTTTTCTCATTTTTTTTTCTTTTTCATCTGATTTTTCTCCTGCAACATGATAATTGTAGAAATGCATATGTAGAAGAATTGTAAGTGTTTAACATATGCTGCTGTCTAGGGGAGGGAGTGGAGAGAAAAATCTGGAACGCAAAGTTTTGCAAGGGTGAATATTAAAAACTATGCCTTTATTTTGAAAATAAAAAGCTTTATTTTAAAAAATCAAGTGAGTTGATCCAATGATCAAAAATAAAATCTTTTTTTCCTAAAAAGAAACTTAAAAAAAAAAAAAGAATATTACTGTGCAGTTAAAACCACAAGTCATTGACAAATTAGTCTTCCATGGGTTTTGTCTTTGATGGATCCTTGACTGCATAATAATCATGGTGATCTTGGTAACATTTTAATCAATCAATAAACATTTATTAGGCACATATTATGCACCTATATGCTAAGTGGTGAAGATGCAAAAAATGAAAAAGTGCAATAAGTGCCCTTAAGGAGCTTGAAATTTCATGGAACATCATGTTTGGAATATTTGACCTCCTGGTCCATCAGTCTGAACTCCCATGAGTGATTTCCATCTCTATGTTCTAAGAGTCCCAGAGTGGTCACACATTAGAGCTCACTATCTCTGATTTGGTGGACCACAATCCCTCATCCTTTTGCCTGGACCGCATCCTCTCACCTCCCAGCTTCCATTCTCACTTCTCTCATTCCTCAATCCCTCCGAGTCTATTGCCCCTGCTCTCACTTTACTTAAACTAGATGATTTCAAAGTCCCTTCCAGATCAAAATCTGTGAAAATAAAACCAGACTTTCTTCTTTCCACAACTTTGATCTTAGAAAGTGGCCACCTTGTTCTTCCACTATTTTTGTCTTATCAATCTCTGGCTCCTATACCCTTGCTATATATACCTTCTCCATCCCTATTTTCAAGTTCCTGAAAACTCTGGGCAGAAGTCAAGAAACAAGACCGACTGGGACTTCTCCAAATTCATGTTATCTAACTTCAACTGGATTATTTAACCTCAATTCATTATATAATGTTCTTTTTCTTTATTTTTGACTGTCACATACTACTCCCCTTTTTAAGCCTACAAACTCATCCCCATCCATACTCCTACTTTTCTGAGAAAACATCGTCCATCAATACCCTAACTCCATTCTTCAAACCTCTTCCCATCTCCACCAAATCTATCCCAGTACTTAGCACAGCATCTGGCACATAGAAAATGCTTCATAAATGCTAGCTGATTAACATTTCCAAAACTAATCATTTTCCTGTAGCTTTGATCCCATCCCTTCCTCTTCTGGGAGCTTGTTCCATCATTCAATCAATGCTGAATAAACTGATGGAAAAAAGTATTGAGCCTTTACTATGCCCCAGGAAGCCAACATATAAAGAGGAGCTCTAAAGGGGAAGAGGTCTGGACAAGCCAATGTGAAGGCTCACCTCTCAAAACTATATCCCTGGGACAGAGCACACATTCAGTAGGAAGCTTCTCCCTATCTGCTGCCCAGGTCTGCTTATTCTCCAAAAGACAAACAAACATCCCAAGCAAGCTCTCCTTGATTTCTCCAACCTTTCACTGTTAATCGCCTGAAAACCCGACTGCTTCCTTGTCTTTATCACCTTAGTTCCTTGTAGTCTGACCTCTCTGATTGCACACTGGACAGGAAGTACCATCTTAACATGTTCATCACTTCATCTTAGGACCTCTTCTCAGTTATCATCAACTTTGACCTCTGCTGCTTTTTTTAATTGTTGGCTTCCCTTTCTCTCTCTTGCCTTCTCTGATCCTGCTTTTTCCTGGGTGTTTTCCTAACTCTTAGAGGACTCCTCAGTTTGCACCAGAAACTCTGTCCTGAATCCTATTATCTCACTATCATTTGCTCCCCTCACTCCAGGCCTTTGATTACCTTCTCTGGACAGATGGTTCCTGTTCTATCTATCCAGCCCTCATCTTCCTCCTGAGCTCCAGTTCCACATGTCTACCTACTGAACATCTTCACCTACACATCCCATCAGTCTCTCATGGCAAACATTGTGAAGACTGTCACTTCCCTCTTGAATCATTCAGCACCTCCAAAGATCTGTGGAGGACACCAATATTCTCCAAATTCAAAATCTTGTCATATATATATACAAAGCAAAAATAATCTTATTTTCAAGGAATATTTTCTGGGGAGAGACCATGTGTACATAAACAGGATCATGCAATATACATATAAAGTGGACCCACGATGACCTTGGAGAAGGCCAGGAAGACCAGGAAAGATCTGAAGAAGCAAGCATATGATCTGAGTGCTGAAGAAAGCTGAGAAAGGAAAAGAAGGATCCTGGGCAAGTCATTTAACCCCAATTGTCTCAGGAAAGAAAGAAAAAGAAAAAAAAAAGGAAGGAAGGAAGGAAGCAAGGGAGGGAGGGAAAAGAAGGACCAGAGATGAGGTAGCTTTTCAGCCCTGCTTTGGACTCTAGTTTCACCACCGTAATCTATCTTCTCTCCTGGAACTTCTCTCAGCCCCTATGGCCTTCTCATCCAAGAACATCTTTCTGCTTCAGGAGCCCCCTTCTCCCTTCAGTGAATTCCTCTCCATTTTGAGAAAGGCAATCCTCCTGCACCTCCCTTATCAATTCACTCTCCCCTTCTCCACAGGAACTCTTCCAAAGCTCTTCCCTCCCCCCTAGGAATCTCCCCTGTCTCTCCCCTAACCTCCCAGCTGAGAAATTTGCCTCCATTTTATAGAACATACAGAGGCCATTCATCAGGAGTTCCTTCTTCTCTCCTTTCACTGGAAGACCCTTTCCAACCCCGTGTAATTCTGATGTCCTCCCTGTTTTCAATTATTTCTTATCCATCCTATGTAAATCTATCTTGCTTGGGCATATTCCTCTGCTTGTGTCCACCATTAGATAAAGGAGCTCTTTGAGGGTGGAGGTTATTTCTTGCCCTTTTTTTTTTTTTGTATCCCCAGTACTTAGCACAATACTTAGCCTGACACAGAGAAAGTGCTTAATAAATGTTTACTCACTGACTGGCTGAAGGGAAGGACTCCAGACCAGCCAATCATCTTGGCTCAGCTTCCAACTCTGCAGATTTCACCACCCAGCCAGTTGGGAGTAGTTCCCCTCCCCCTTTCAGTTCTCCTTTATGTTTTATCTTCTCCCATTATAATGTAAGCTCCTTAAAGGCAGGAATTGTTTTTCTTCTGGCTTTTCTTTGCATCCCCAGCTTTTACCACTGTGTCTAGCACTTAGAACTTAATAAATGCTTGTTAATTGACTAAGAATATTCCTGACACAGGCAGGATGCCAGGAACAGAAAGTAGGCTTGTATGGCTACACTTTAGAGTTGGGAAAAGGGAGCAAAGTTTAAGAAAACTAAAAATGTAAGTGGAACCCAGGCTGGGAAGAACTTTAAGATCTTTAGATGATAATGCAGAGATGATAAGGAACCACTGCCGGTTATTAAGAAGGGTGAAAACAACGTGATCAGATTTTTCTCTTCTGGAAAATCACTTTGCTGGCTGAATGGAGGAGCCCAGAGAGGCTCCTTGTGAGGAGATTATACAGTCCAGCTGAGAAGAGTTGTGGACCCAAGTGGTGGCCCCAATGAATATAGAGAAGGGGCCCTATGTGCTACAGTCTTGAATCTTCTTCCCCCTCTGCAGTTAATTGTCAAGTCCCAGAGCTTCCCTGATATCTATCTCCTCTTTAAACTTTTGGACAGAGCCATTGGTATTAGTCTCCATTGTCTCAAGGCTAGTGTTCTGGGACTGTTCTTCCCCCTTCTCCTCCCCTTCCTACCTCCCAATATTCTAACAGCCTTTTATTAGATTTTGTCACTTCTGCAGCATGTCCAATCCATATTCTATTCAGCTGCTTGAAGGGATATTCCTAAAAAAAAAACAAGCCCAGTGGACCATTACCCTGATCAAGAGCTGTTCATGGCTGCCTATGACCACTGGAACTTTAAAGCAAGGTTCCTGACCGTGAAGCTGAAGACTCAGCTACAGCAGGATGAACTAGGCTTTCCCAGGCTTTTTTCCCATCATTTTCTGCCCTTGGATCCACAGCTCCTTGGCTGACAAGAACAACTAGCCATGGTTCTCTTTTATCTGGTTCTTTCCCACCAGCCTGCATTGGTCCCAGCCAGAATGTCCTGGATGCATATCTTTGTTGGCTGAAATTTGCCTTTTCCTCCAAGGTTCTGCTTCAGATTGAGGCACTGAGGAGAGCAACTTGGAATCTGAAGAGCTGGTTTGAATCTTCCATCTAACTCTTAATATTTTATTTGTCAAAATTATTCTCTTCCCTTAAGGTTTTGCTTAAGTACAAGCCAAGTGGAAAAAAGCACTGGATTAGGAGTAGAAAGAACTGGGATCGAATTGAAGCTCTGACACTCAATGTCTGTGGAACTTTGGGCCTCAATTCCCCAAGAAGGGTGTTGGAATTAAGCTAGGATCCTGTGGTTTTATGCAATTGAGTTAAAAGCTTCTTTGTTTTTTGGGGGGGACTCCTCATCACTCCTAAACCACATGAAGGTTTCCAGAATGTCCCCACTAGAGGGCCCATTGGGGAAACTGGACTCTAGACTCTAAACTCTCTGGATGGATTTCCCTCCCAGCAGCTGTCTACTTGGGTGGTCATGAAACCAAATTTAAATGTCTCAAAGTGGGAGAAGGGGGTCCCACTTGGCAGCTACACAGAAGCCTGGTCAGTCCTAACCAACCAACTTGGTCCTGATTTCCCATGGGCTCACTGCCCTGAGGAGGGTTAGCTTTGTGGTGGAATTGCTGGATCCCAAGCCACCAGTCTGGGCTCCCAGCTCTCCTCTGCCTCAAGTGACAGCGTCTGCCTCTGCTTTGCTCATTAGCAAAACGGCGGCCTGCCTGGTTTGGCTCAGTTTTCATGGCACTGGTGGATTTCCACATCTCATGTTCTGCATTTCATGGACAAACAAGAGGTTAAGAAATGGGGCTCTTGGAGGGCTCTTGCTGTGATCTAGGACAGAGGACTCCCCCCTAACCACCCTTCCTTTACACTGCCAATAGCACTCTTGTAAGATCAGCCCTCTGTCAGCTCAGCAAAGAAACAGCAAACTTGGTCTGGGTTTGAATTTGAGCTCTGCCACTTAGTATCAGTGTGATCTGGGGAGAGGCATTGTACTCAGGGTGTGTGTGTGTGAGTGTGAATGTCTGTGAGTGTATATGTCTTAAGTGAGTGTGTGTGTGTGCATATGCATGTTAGTTGTATATCTGTAAATATGTGTACTTGTGAGTGTGTGGGAGTGCAAGTATGTGTTTGTGAGTGTATATGTCCATGTGAGTATATCTAAGCAAGTGTGTGTATGTGTTTGTGAGTGTGTGTGTTCCTGAGTGTGTCTGTGAGAATGTGAATGAATGTTTGTGAGTGGGTGGGTGTTTATGTCCTGCTGAATTTGGACTCAATGTGATCAACGAATAGAATCATTATTAAAGGTTTCAGAGTCCTAAGAGGTTGGAGACTGCAGAGTCCAGGTCCATCAATCCTTGGAGGAGAAGCCCAAGGCACATTGGGAAATGCTAAGTGACATGGCTTAGACAGGAAGTCACAGGGCCAGGTTTCAACCCCAGATCCCAACACTCCAAAGCCAGTGCTAACCAAATGGCACTGGGAAAGTATAACTCCAGTGAGTCTCAGTTTTCCTCATCTGTAAAACCGTGATTAATACCTAAAGCAAGAGTTCTTAACCTTTTAGGGGGATGTGGACCTACTTGGAAGTTGTTCTGGTAAAGCCTATAGACCCCTTCTTAGAATAAGGCATTGAAATATATAAAATAAAATACATAGGATTGTAAAGGAAGCCAACGATATTAAAATAATGATCAGAAAAAAAAATTAAAACCCAAGTTCATGTGGATTAGGAAGTCTTGGTATAGCATTTGCCCCTCCAGAGATGCATTTTTTAAATCTTAAAATCAGACTTAAGTTAATTCTCATTGTTATTTATTTACTATTATTATCTCATTCTCTTGTTCATGAGTATTCAATTACAAGTAGTCCTAGAATAAATCACTATACTGCTATTATTCTTAATGATTTCATTCCTGGGAGGAACTCATCCCAAGATTGGTCAATCAGTCAGTTGACAAACATTATTAAGGACCCAGTTTGTACCCTGAAAGGCTAATTAAATGATTTGCTCATGGTATCATAGCCAGTCATGTATAGGAGGTGAAAGAAACTTCAATCAAGGTCTTTCCTCCTCCAAGGTCAGCTTGGTTTTTCACTATGACACACTGTGGCCCAACAGCCAAGATAGTCTTTTAACTTATCAATGAAAAGCAATTTCTCATTGACAAGAAAATGAACGTTTCATTTTGCAACGTCATGAAACCACAGAGAGGAAATAAGGATGAGCAGAGTATGGAGAGCTCAAGAAAGGATGAGGAAGGAGCAAAGGATTGCTTGCTGATAAAGACTCCAGGGGACATTTAGACCCACCAATTGGGAAATCAGGAGATTGGTAGTAACTTTGGAAAGAACATGTTCAGTTGAGTGGTGATTTTAGGGTCCCAATGCAATCCTTAGTGAATGTAGGGCCATGTTTGTAGACTCATGTGCGTTCCTGAGCAAACAAAATTCATCCTTTAAATGAGAAAAAAAAATACTTCATTGTCTTTTTTTTTTTTCCAGTCTCTATGCTAAGCATTTTACTATCTCACTTAATCTTCACCACTCTGAGGAGGTAGATGCTATTATTATGCCCATATTACAGTTAAGGAAACTGAAGCAAACAAAAATAGTGTGTTTTGTCCAGGATCACACAACTATTAAGTCTCTGAGGACTAATTTGAACTCTGATCTTCCTGACTCTGGGATCTGCAATATTTAGTTGCCTCATAAAAGCTTGTTTGGGCTGTGCTCAATCAATCAATTAATAAACATTTATTAATTGTCACCTATGTACAGTTATGGGGTGATGGCTAGACAGCTGGCTACAAAGCCAAGAAAACCTAGGTCCAAGACCAGTAAAGCCCCAGGGCAAATATTCACATGGGCTATTTGTGTCCAACCTGTGGCAGAGCATTCTGAGCTCATATTGATCTGATCAGCCATAGTTGGACGACACACTGTAACTCAACTTTAACATAGTGATGTCACTTTGGTCCTCTTCGATAATGAAGAGCAAAACATGTATATCTCCCCAGGGAGCCGCTGAGTCATTTCTTTAACTTTGCACATATATATTTCACCATCATCACTAAAATAAATGATTTATATTTATGTATCATCCAACATCTATCAGATACTGCTGAGTATTTTACAAATTATTATTTCACTAGATCCTCACAACAGTCTTGTAAGGTAGGGTTCCATTTCACAGCTAAAGAAACTGAGGCAGACAGAAATTAAGTAACTTGTTCATTGGTAAGTGTCTGAGGCAGAACTGAACTGGGGTCTTCTTGACTCCAAGCACAACAGTCTATCAAGGGCACAAAGATCCCTTCCAATTCTGTGGATATCAAGAAAACTTTAGTTTGATGATTCCAGCCAGAACATGTCATAAGGGAGAGAGTTGAAATCCAGCCTTCACATCCCAGCTGTGTGAACATATAGTGGTCAGTTTCTCCCTTGGCACCTTGAGACAAGTTTGTGAAATCAGCAGTTCCTGTAAGGGAGCAATTCCTGGAGCAAGTCTTTACACAAGGAAGGAAATGATAGGAGCAAACAGTACATTGAAAAGGCAGTCTGGTATAATGCAGTCTGCCTTGGAGTGGAAGTCTAAAGATTTCCACCCACCATGGGATCCTGGGTAAATCACCTTACTTTCCCTTTTCTGGGAGCCAGTTTCCTTCTCTTAAAAATGGGAGGGGTGGACCAGCTGATTTATTTTTAAGGGTGTCTCCAACTTAGAATATCCTCCATTCTAGGTCCTCCTCCCTCCCTCCTTCTGATTCTGGGAACTCTAAGATTCTTCACATCGTTCTAGAATCTCTTTACCTTTGCCTCCAAAGCTTCTCCTTTAGTTGTCCACAGTTTATCAGAGAATCTCGGATTGGAAGGTTCAGAGATCTCCAGTTTAGACAGGTGAGAGGAGAATCAGGATAGAGTGGGAACATGATTCTCTTCCTACCTGCCTAAGCTTTGCTTCTCAGTCTCAACCTCCTTTGCTAGATCTTCCTCAAATGATGGGTGTCTCTCCAGACTGAGTATCAGACTCTTTTCTCTTCCTTTTCTGTACTATTTCCTTGGTTATTTCACCCATTTCTATGGATTCAATTTATTGTCTCTGACTGATGATTCTCAGATCTATGTATCCAACCCTAATTTCTGTGCTGATTTGAAATTTCATATCTCTTAACTGCCTATTTAACATCTTGAATTGGATATCCCATGGGGATTTTAAACTCAGCATGTTCAAAACTGAACTCATTATTTTTTCCCCCAAATCCTCCTTTCTTTGCCATTTTTCCTTTCCTCTGGACAGTACCACTCTCTTCCCCCTCACCCAAACCCCCAACTTAGGTACCATCTTTAGCTTCTCACTCTCTCTTATTCCTTATGGCCGACCTGTTGTCTCACTCTGTCATTTCACTTCCATAACATTTCTCACATGTGTCCCCTTCTTTCCTCTGACACTGCTACCTCTCTAGTGCAGGCCTTAATCATCTTACACTTGCCCTGTTGCAATATCTATCTGTTTCAAGACTCTCCTTACTGTAGCCTTCTGTCAAATTGATCTTCCTAAAACATAGTTCTGATTTTGCCATTCTTCCCCCCCCCCCCCCGCCCCGTTTCAATAAACTCTAATAAGTCCCTATCACCCCTAGGATCAAATATAAAATCCTCAATTTGGCATTCAATGGTCCTTGCAATCTATACTCCTTTCACCTTTCCAAGTTTTCTGAACCTTAGACCCTACCACATCGTCTTCAGTTTAATGACACTGACCTCCTTACCATCCCTCTGGACAATACCTTTGACTCCAAATTGACTCAGAATTTTTCATTGGCTATCCCTCACACTTTGAATGCTCTTCCTCTTCCTCTTCACCTCCTAGCTAAAATCCTGCCTTCAATGGGAAGCCTTTCCTTTCCCTTGTCTTCTCTTTCCTTTTTCTTCCCTTCCCTTCCTTCCTTTCTTTCTCTTTCTTATCTCCATGGTAGTTGTTTATTGACTGACTGAATGTGGGTTGGCTTTGGGTCACTTGCTTAACTTTAAATACCTCAAATTCTCCCAGGCTTGGGCATGTGGACACATGTATATATATATATATATATATATATCTACAGGCACTGAGACAAAGGTACTTAGAAAGTCTTCTGTGCCAAGAAGGGCCTGTTCTGAGGGTTTATACCTACTATCAGAATGGGACCCAGGTTTGTATGGAAACCATTATTCCCAAGACGCTTAACTTGGTGAATTGTCATCAGATTTCTTTGCCATCCACATTGGGATTGATCAGACTGGGTGGAGAAGAAAAGGATCTGAAAAAAGTGAGGTTTCCTCAGCAGTTTGTCTTAAAACCTACCAAATCTGGCTGTCCCAGATTTGTGCAAGCCCTTCCCTTCAAGGGGGTGGGGGTGTTCTTTGATCACCAGACTCCTATATTTTGATCTTTTTTTTTTTTTTTTTTTTGGTTTTGGTTTGTTTTGTGATATCATTACTCTAGAGCAAAGAGCAATCTTTCCTACAGTCTAGGTTTTGGCTTTGGAGTAAATATTCCAAGAATCTAGAATATCATTAGCATTCTGGATCCCTATCTCTCTATCTTTTTTTTTTTTTTTTTTTTGCTTTTTGCTGAGGCAATTGGGGTTAAGTGACTTGCCCAGGGTCACACAGCTAGGAAGTATCTGAGACCAGATTTGAACTCAGGTCCTCCTGACTTCAGGGCTGGTGCTCTAACCACTACGCAACCTAGCTGCCCCATTCTATCTCTCTATCTTAATGAAGTATGTAGATAGTTTTATTTGGGGTTGAGCTGGGCTGGAACTTCCTTTCAAATAAAGTTCTAAAAATTAAACTGAGATGGGGTCTTAAATTCCCCCAAATGATAAGACTTTGATTTTAGGAAGTAGGAAGCAGATGGAATGGAAGAGCAAATGTCCATCTAATGGGAGCTAGTAGGAAACTTAGAGGTCACTGAATATAAAGTAGGAAACTTGATGCCTAGAGAGGGGTTAAATGACTTGCTCAGGGCCACAATGCTAGCATCTGAAACAAGTGTGGAAGCTAGCCTTTCTTAGCTCTCACTTTGATGCCCTATTATTACCACACATGAATTCACTTCAATATCATTTAATGTACTCATCCCAATGGGAGGGAGATGGCATTCTTGAAAGTGCCTTATCCTGCTTAGTCACAATATTTCTCCTCTCCCATCCTTCATTCTTCCTCCCTGTTCTCTATCATTAGGCATCAAGGAGGGGATCCAGAGAGGGAGGAGCACAGATCCCCTACGCTGAAACTTGAAGGTTAACATACAGACTTTCATCACCTCACTCATGGACTATAATAGCTTGCTGGTTAGTCTCCTGCCTCAAGACTCTCCCTATCCCAATCTTCCAGGGATCTGTCAAATTTATCTTCCTAAATCATCTATGTCATCCAGCTATTCACTAAACTGATAGGTCCACACCCAGGATTAGATAGAAAATCTTTTATTTTTCATTCAAACCCCTAATAATCTGATCCCCTTCTTTCTTTCCACTCTCCTTACTCAACTCCACCTATTCACCCCACAGTTCCCAGGTACTCTTCATTGCTGTGACTTCAGCATCCTACTTGTTCTTCACAGATGACCCATCTTCCAGGGCTAAGTGTTCTCACTGGCTATTTCCCAGGCTTAGTAGGTTTTCCCACTTTATCTCTACCTCCTGGCTTCCTTCAGTTTCCAGTTAAAATTCCACCCTTTCCATTCCCCCTCAATACAAGTTCTTCTCCTCTGAGACTATCACCAATTTATGTGGTTTATAGCATGTTTGTACATTCGTTTGTCTGCTGCCTCACTCCTTAGACTGAGGGTTCTTGGAGACCTTTTTTTGTTTACATTTTTGGTCTTTGAATTCCCAGCCCTGAGCACTTAATAAATGCTCGTTAATTACTTCATCAACCAAGCAAAAGGCATTTAAGTGTCTACTATATGTTCTGCAATATTCAAATTCTTCTTCAAAGGGTTGTTGTTGTTCAGTTATTTAAGTTGTAAAAATTTCCTTTATTCAACCACAAATGATTTTGTTCACTACCAGTGCTGTGGATACCAAGAAAAAGGAAACCATCTTTGACTTTTCCTTTGGGAAAGACAACATGTATAGAAAAAAATTAATGCAAATTGATTTGATTTTTATTTTGAGAGAATATTATCCCTGAAAGATGAATAGGAGATGCTGATTAATCTCAGAAGAAAATCAATGTGGACAGAGATGAAAAGGATCTGGATTTGAATTCAAGATGTTGCGTTACTACCTTAAGTGACTTTGGAGAAGTCCCTTTTCCTTAATTTCTTTTTTTTTTTTTTTTTTTTTTTGGTAAAATGGGGAAGAATAGGAGTCACCTGGGGACCTCAGAAGTTTCTTCCAGCTCTAGATTTATGATGCTAAGAGCCTGAGTCCTTTCCTTCCCATATTCCTTCTCTGAAAAATGAGAGGGCTCCCTTAGACCAAAGAATTGCTACCTCAGATAGGATCAAATAATTGAATATGGGGCTCATGAAAAAATTGGCAACAATAAAAAATATCAAATATTCTGCCAATATTTAATTCCTTATGTGAAAATAAATAAGCACACCCATCTCATTAGCATACATAGTATTGCTTTCATCTTTAACAAATGGTAAAATTATACATATTCCAAAGAATTATTTTCAAATAAATTTGTTATGATTTATCATCAGTAAATGTTTGATTTGCATACCTATTTTATATATCTACATATCTGGGGTCACATAAAATTTCTCTGGTAAAAAGGGGTCACAAATAGAAAAAATTTAAGAAGCCCCACCCTCCATGATCTCTAAACATCCTTCTTCCTTGTAGTTTTCGAATCTGGGAATGGATTATAGATTTGAAAAGCAAGAGAGTTCCCCAAATGTCAGGCTGTTGGAATAAATAGTCTTAATACTGCCTGATCTTTCTATGGCCCTTTAAGGTTGGCAAACTGCTTTCTAGCCTATCAAACTTATTTGAACCCCACAACTGTTCTGTAAGAGGCAGCCTGGTATGGCAGAGGCTGCTGGTCAGAGTCAGGAAGAGCTACATTCAGATCCCACTTCCCATGGCCTCCTAGTTTCTCTGCCTTCCTTTTTACATTCAGATTATATTATGGCATCTTTCCCTGGCAGTGCTTTTGTACCAATGCTTTATCCTCTAAGAATATTATGTAAGCTGTATTCATGCCATCAGATATGTTTGCTCTCCTCCATTAGACTATGTCCTCCCTGAGGGCAGGGTCTTGTTTCTTTTCTTTTCTTTTTTTTTTGCATGGCCAGTGCTCAAACTGGATCTGGCACGAAGTAGGCACCTCATATCAGCTTATTGATTGATTCATTGTGAGATCTTGGGAAAATCCCAATTTCAAATGAACCCAAGTACCATTCCTATTTACAGATTGGATGCCAATCAGCCTCAGGATGACAGTATCCCTAGTGCCTCCCCAGTAGAGTTCCCAAGGCAGGTGAAATCATAGCTCTGATATCCTCTCCCTGATCCCTGACCTTCCTTCAAAACAAACAAACCCTACAAAATGAGATCCTATGCATTCTCAAGTACTTAGTAAGTTTTTGTCTGTCTTTGGGTCCCCAATGCTCTGGACCAGAGTTGTTGACTGACTGATTGCCTCTCGGCTCACCTCCTTCCACTCTGATCTGGCAACTTCACTTAATTTTTGTGGCTACAGACCTAAGTACTGGTATAGATACAGCAATGGATATTTTATCAGTGATTCCATATTAAAGTTGGTTTTCTGGAAGTCAGGGTGCCTGAGATCTTCACATCTGTCAAATTCAGTAGGTAGGTCTCATTTCCCTTCTCCCTTCCAGGCGATCCTCAGGTAAAAATCTGCTAGGCCATTTGTCTGAGTTTCCTTTCAACTCTGGGGAGCTAATTCAATCCTACAAGCATATATTAAGCACCTACTAAACTCAAGGAACTGGGTTAGTCTCTAGGGACAAAAATACAGGATTTGTCCTTTGATTTCTATGATTCTGTGGAACTTTTCATTCAGTTAGGAAGATTGTTTCTGCATCCCCTAATCCCAACTTTTCTTTATGTCTTCAGGGGCTAAGCACAGCAACTAGTTGAGAGGTCAGTAGGCCATTTCACAAAGGGGGAAACTGAGGCAGTAAGCAAGATTTCCCAATGGACAAAATCAGAAAGAAATGTTCCTGATGAGGAATACTCCCCACTATTACCACAAATGTAGAAAAGCTGACAGAGGTATCTGAGGCAGTGAGAAATTAGGATGTAATTGGGCTAAGGTTACATGCCAATACGTGTCTGAGGCTGGGGTTGAACCCAGGCCAGTTGGCCATCCATACTGACTCCTTATAACAGTGGCAATGGCCACTCAATCGGCAGGCTTAAAATTAATCAGTTACTTCAACAATCAAGCCAACCACCTAATGCACGTGCTACTATGCCCGCTTCCCAGATGAAGAGATGGAGGCTAAGGGAAGACTGAGAGGCTTGCTTAAGGTCACACACACACACAGCTAGCCATCCTGGTCAATTCTCTCAGCTCTGGGTTTTAGTCCCAGAGCTCTCCCCTTTCCTCCTAAGAGTGTGCGGGCACTCACATGCGTGTGCACACACATAACACAGCAGCGCCCTGGGAGTTCTCATTGGCTGCTGAAATTCTGGTGAATGAGCTGAGAAGCTTCATTCTGATGTGTGATATTTTCCCCTTAAAACAGAGGGAACACTCATTTTCAAGCTTCTGTCACTAAGGATATGTGGTTGGAGCAGAGGTTCTCAGGAGAGGGGAGATAAAGGCTCTTTCTCAGGAAAGAGGCTATATGGTTCCCTTGCTTGGGTCCTGGGTAGAGCAGGTCTCTTTTGGTTCAGGGGACCGTGAAGATCTCTCTTGAGACAAGCACTTCAAGGTTCAGAAAACTGGAAAGATCTCTCTCTCAGCAGGGATTTGGGGTCTGGACGTATGCTCTCCTTAAGCACCAACCCTATCACTCGAAACTCACAGGCTGCCAGAATTGTGCCTTTACCTGGATTTATTAATTCAGTCCTGTCCCTGTGAGATCTGGGATTGACTAAGCCAAGGGACAGCAGCAGCAAGTGGCCGCCAGGAGGAGGACTGGCCTTTGCTATGATAAGACTAGAAGGCAGGTTATTAGACAGAATTGAACTAATCTACCCTCAAGCCTGGCCTTGAACTCAACCTGCACAGCCGGTAAAAGGAGCAGCGATCTGATATCGCTAGAGCTACCTGGGTCTCCAGAATGTGGCCCAGTACTTTCCCTTGTCTTTCATTGTTATGATTGCCTAACGAAAAGCACATTTTACATGTTCCATAATTGTTGACGCGATCATATCTTCAACGCTTTTAGTTCCCTAATGAGCGGTATTCTGCAGGAGACAGGATAGAAAAAGATAATTCCTGTCCTTTTGCAACTCACAACCGAGAAGGAAAAGATACATAGTCAATTTCTGAGCATTGATCAGTTACCTGTAACCAACCAACACTGAACTTGGTAATAAGGATCCACAGAGATACAATAAGATAAGTAACAAACAAAATTACCTGCGGTTCAGGAGGTTACATTGTATCGGAGAAGAATAACTTGTGTACAGAGAAGTAGCCACCTAACATATACAAAGTAACTTGTTTGGGCCGGGAAGGACCCGATCCTCACTACCTTTATATCTGCCGACCCGGTGTCTTTTCTGGCATTGGGCCCAGGCTGCGAAGAAGCTCTGAAATTTGTTAAATAAACGGCATTTCAAAGCATCCAGGCAATGCTCAGGGGATGAACTATTTGTTTGAAAAAGACCGTTCTCTGAAGCTTAGGAGAAGTGGTAAAGTGGAGACAGCTTTGGGATCTTGGGGAGCCCGAGTTAGAATCCAGCATCAGAACTGTGTTCTGGCCATGTGAGGATCTCTTTGCCTCTTACGGCATGTTTTCCCCTCTAAAAAGGAAGGTGATCTTAGTAATTGTATGTGCTTCTTTAGAAAAATACTGTTTGAAGGACTGACAAAAGCGAAGACCTTGCAGGTATTACTCTCCCCCCCCAGTCTCCCCCTTTACATTGGTTAGGGTTTATACCTATGATTTTTCAGACAACTCCAAGTCTACTCTACTGGTCTGCTGGCCAGGGCTGTGGTCAGAAAAGTCTTTCTCTAGATCCTGACTAGAGACTTTTGAGTCGGGTTTGCCAAGACCAGTCTGCCCGGCACAGCCGGAGGCAGCTCATCAACCAGATTTGCCCCCCACTGATGATTTTTTTCAGCCATAACAGCCGAAGACCAGCTCATTAAAGCGTATGGGTCACTAAGCTCAAATCGGGTCCCGATCTCAATTTCCATCTCCATTTCCCTAATTGAAGGCTAGGAGAGTTGTTCCTTCAAGGGAACAGGGAAGCCTCTTTGGGTTTCTCTAGATGAGGAAACTGAGGGCACCCAGTATGCCAGAATTTGTCCCAATGGCTCAGGACTAGGGCACAGAATCTGCTCCTTGTTCTTGCCTGGCACTTTCACCCTTGGGGCCTGGCAGGGATGGAGGCCCAGAGTGGGGGAGCCCCCACCCCCGCCAAGGGAGGCTCAGAAAGGACCTGTCCTTTCTTGGGGATGCACCTGCCAACACACAGACAGGACAGGCAACACTGGGCTGATCTCCCTCTCCGAGTGACCAGCTGGCTGCCAGGCCAAAAGGTCACGGGCAGCAGCAGTGTCAGAAGGATGGGACAATGGCCCGGACAGGAGAGGGAAGGCAGGATAGGGGGCTCTCCTCTATCTTAAGGGCCAAGGATGTTGGGGTGAAAGGAAAGCAAAGCAGGTGCACTGCCAGTCCCAGCCCCCATTTCCTCTCTCTTTCCCTTCCCTCCCCTTCCCCCCCTTTTTCTTCTCCCCTCCCCCCTCCTCCAAGGAAAGGACCTCCCAACTACAGCTGGCAGAGGGGAGGAGAAAAGGGGGGCGAGGAGGAGGAGGGGGAGCGCGCTGGCCGCTGGGGCCCGGGAGGAGCCGCACGTGTGCGCCGTCCCGGGCGGGGGAGTCCCCGGGAGAGCACGTGCCGCGGCGCGCGGGGGGCGGGGAGTCCCGAGGAAGCTCGAGCCGCCGCCG